>WURT03027025.1:0-34605 GCA_009936505.3 Holothuria glaberrima | reverse complement strand
ACGAGGTATTGCACCATCAGTAGGCAATCTTAAGTGATAAACAACAAAATGGCGGTCAGTATCAATCTACACTGTACTACTTATACATACTACATGACACTAAACTGAACTTGTCATATACAGAATGTGTTTTTCAAGGAAGGACTGGCTGGTTTCCTAAGTCTGAAAATTTACCCTGTGTAATTCTTGCTATCCTTCATATATTCTGCGAACAATCTTCATGTTTATATAGGGGGAGCATGGAGCTATAGTACTGTAGCTCCGATGGAGAAATATAGTCAAGGCAACCTTGCCGCGAGGTAACGTGTGTGTACATTCTATAGTCCTTTCACTTATCCCTCGACGCCATGGACCATTTTGTACTGATTTTTACTTCCTGATTCGGCCGTCACATATTAATCCCGAACATTTTCAATGTTTATCCACGATGGTGTAACCGTTAACCTTCTTTAAGTTATGAAGCAAATGATATTCTGCTTTCATGTGCCGACTTCTCCGTAAGAATAGGATTCAACGAAAAAGATACGTTGTTTTGGCGCAAGAGAAACTTATATCCACGTTTTTTTTTATTGGCTTTCAATTCTCAACTTATAGATATGCACAAAGTGTGAGCGTTCTTTTCCCTGATTTTTGGTTGTGAAATGAGATTCTTCTCCTTTTGCACCCTGACGTTGGGGTATATAAGTGAAAAGACTAAATTTAAATACGTTATCTCGTGACAGGGTTACCCTAACTAGGACAGAGATAACCCACAGGATGGACTTCGATTTCTGTCTCTGGAAAAATCTCACACCTGAGTGAACCAGAATAGAAATTGCTTACAAAATAAATAATCTATTGCATGTGAGGGGCCGTGGTGCGAGTTCACCTTCACAACCATATGAAAGGATTATTGAAAGTTTCCTATGAGGGATTCTCAATTTTGCCCCTCATAGCAAGAGCATATCAGTTGTGTCACAGAAAGGATTATTGAAAGGATTATTAAATGAGTTTCCGATGAGGGTTTCTCAATTTTTCCCCTCGAAGCAAGGTCATATCAGTTGTCACAGAAAGGATTATTGAAAGGATTATTAAAAGAGTTTCCGATGAGGGTTTCTCAATTTTGCCCCTCATAGCAAGGTCATATCAGTTGTCACAGAAAGGATTATTGAAAAAAATATTGAGTTTCCGATGAGGGTTTCTCAATTTTGCCCCTCATAGCACGGACATATCAGTTGTCACAGAAAGGATTACTCAAAGAGTTTCCGATGAGGGTTTCTCAGTTTTGTCCCTCATAGTAAGGGCGTATGAGTTGTCACACGAATTTTACAGTGATAACAACGTCCTTTACCAAACTCTTTAAAAGCTGTCTGAGGGTGGGTAGATTCGGTCCCTCATAGTGAGGCCAGCTGCCATAAACTAAAACAGAAAAAGACAACTGGTGTTTATACCTGCGCGAAAAGCTTCTTCTATGAGGGTGTTTCAATTTTGCCCATCGTAGCGACTGCGACTTTACTTTGTTATTGTACTTTATATATATTGTGCCCTTAGTCATAAGATTTTCGTGTATGAAGGTACTTGGATTTTATCCCGCTTAGCAGCGCGGGTGATTTAATTCAAAGCAAAAAAGATTGATTATTAAACCTCCAAAACATATTTAAAGTATATGTTACATGAAAAATGGTAGAAATTGTCTATGAGTGCGGTCGAGTGTAAATCTTTATGTCAAGAATAAAACGATTTGATGGAAAATTTTGCCAACAATTTATCAGCTTTATCAATATATTTCAATTCTGTCTTTCACAAATGTCTATTAGGACGTGTTTTAAATTTCATGTTGTAAATCGTATAGAATTTCTGAACTTTGTATGAAATGTAGTTCCCCGAGAAGGAATGTTACCGATATGGTTTAAATTTTAGTAATTACATCCAAGTTACAAACAGTGTCCCATTATTTCTTCTCTTTCGTGCTAATTCAGTCGTCAGAAACCCATCTATTGGACAGATGTTAATAATTTCTGTTATTATTGACCTAAAGGGGAAAAATGTATAGAGGGCTACATTTTATGTAAAAACATTTGCATGCTGTAATTTTTCACAAAGCAAGAAAATAGTAAAATTTTTCAGATGGACAAAATGTAATTTTTTGAAAATCCTTGTAACGGCGTTGTATATACATGGTTACTGAATGATTTAATTGTGTCACCTTTGGTGACGTCAAAATGGTTGAACTTTAATCGATACCAAGTAAAACATTTTGTTCGAATATCAACATGAGAGAAAGGAAAATATTTAAATTAATTAATATTCATTATTGAAACTTTGGCTAGAAGATACTTTATCTTAGATACCTGTCCAGGCTGAAGGCAATCATTTGAAAACTTTTCATACTCCAGGCATCAACTGTGTAAGCATAATAAATTTGATATACAAATAACCTCAGCCACCACAAGTTTGTTTTTTTTTCATCGTTCGGTTTTTTTCATAATCCAGCCTCTCAACTTCATCACAAACGAACTGCCAACGTTATAATATAAAACGTTGACTCTTCGGTGAGCGACTCTTTAATGGCTATTCGTAGAGTTAACAGTTTTATACCGCCATGCGCTCTTACACTTTCATTACAAAAAAATTATCTACAGACACTTTAGCGTGTAATCTTTAAGTGGAATTTTCGTCCTTTGATACATGTTAAAATTCAAACCATTCATTTTCTTTTTTGATGCAAACATGTAAGAATCACATCTGCTGATTTGTGATACAGATTTGAAGAAGCTTTAGTTTAAGGCAGGATGCGAGTAAAAACAGCGGCGGACTAATCAAAACAACAATTCTTACTATAGGACAGCGGGCGAATTAGAAAATCTTAGCCAAGATTAGTGGCGTAACCAGAGTTTTCTATGTGTGTATGCGTGTGTGGGGGCTGAAGGGGTGCTGGATCTCCGAATGGGAGGGCTGGAGTATGTTTAACTGATATTTTTCAGCATACCTTCGATCTCCAGTGGGAGCTGTTAGGCGGCTCTGAGATTTCGTCGGGGCTGAAATCCCAAGCCCCCCTCCCCCCCCCGTAGCTACGCCACTGCCCAAGACTGGGCCTGTCGCTTCTGTACTACTTAAATCATTAATAAAATGCCGCGTGAAAGTAGAGTAAGGATGTAAAATTAGGATCTAAAATATGAAATTCTTCTATGGCATATAGCACATATTTCAAGATGAAAATTGTGGCAGTCCCTGTGAGGATTCCTTTTGGCTGAAACATGCGGACTATTGAAAAAGAGTTGAGGACTACCCGGAAGTTTGATTTACTACTTAGAGGGGCGAATGGGTAAAAACGTTCAGGGAAACCCTTGTAAGGAGTTCAGCAGGGCGCTTGTTGGGTACTCCCTCTTTTCCTATGACTTTGAAAGTGTACATGTTAGCAATCTACAATACCCATTGAGAAGTTATTGGCTAATCAGTAAAGCAAAGGATTGGGCATTAGTTTTCCGACTAGTTTCTTCAATTGAAGGTGGGATCTCTAAAGTTCTACATATGTAGCTATTTAAAAATATTTTAGACCTCGGTGTCCTTTTGTTGCGAATTATATGCATTTGGTCGAAGAGTGCTTACAACTAATTTAAAGGTTGACCCTCGTCTATGGCCTGTGGTGACAGCTTTTAAATGTTTAAGACCGCAATAAGTCAGCAATTACCTTTAAAACTAGGCTGGATCCGTCTATAGCTTACTCAATAAATGTTCGTGGTTACAGCAATGATTGAGTAAAGGTTTAAAACGGGCTGAGGGGCAGATATGTAGAGCTTCAATACCCAACGAAGAGATTGGTCTTTATTCATGGAAGTTTAGGAAAATAATCGCCGTATCTCAGATAGAGTTGGAAATATTTACAATTTTAGTCATAAATAGGAAGGCATAAATTGTGATTGATATTTATAAATAGCGCTACGAAAATCGTGATTCTAAAGATAATTTGCAGAGTGTAGCATCACTTGCATTACTTGTATCCCTACCGCAAGTCCATGGAAGCAGTTAATTACGTAATTATTCCGAACGCTTAAAAACTTTTATTAAATCAAATGACATTTTGACTTTAACGTTACGTCCTTCCTCCTTTCAATGTGAAACGATCGTGTTTCCTCATGATTGGTCTTTACCAATGTTTTAAATTATTACTATAATGTGAAGCAGGTGCGGATCCAGGCTGGGATTTTTTCGGCATCAGTTTTTAGACGATTCCAAAGCTGCACTACAAAGTTTATGTATACTAATGTGATTTTTAAATGTCATGAAGACCATTTAGCGGTGTCGAAGTTAAAGATTTCCCCAGAATCCGATCCCCGTCCCATCGAGGCTTCGTACTTTGCCCTTACGGAATAACTCCCATTTGAAAACTCCTGGATCCCTATGAAATGATGGTATTCACTTTTTATTATATTTCTGTCTCCTAACTGGACGTGGTCACCTATAAACTATATGTATCAAGTGCTTGGTCTTCTGTCAGCGTGGTCTTCTCATCCATGCAAAAAGATCATTTATCTGTACAGAAGCAATGCATTCTTGTTTTAAATTCTATAGAGACCTATTTTTTTACTGTAACAATGCATTATTTCCTAAAGACACACGCAAACTATCATGTTTTTTTCTTCAATTGTATTTTAGAATAAATCATAAACTTGTTCACATATTACTTAGCGAAAAGTTATCAGAATGGGAACTAAGTTAACAGTTAAGTTCTTAAAGTATTGTGTTATATTTAGTAACTATGAAGATAGGTTAAAGCACGATAACTAAATATAGAGTTCAAGCCTTTGCAAGTTTTGAAGTTCAAAATGGATCTTTCAATTAAAGACTAGTATGGCTTGATAGTATCTTTTTGATGTTTCGAATTTCTGTAAGGAAATTTCTACTGTTACCAGTGGATGTTTTATGGCTCAAACTTCAGTACAGGCTGGAAGAGTTGTTTGCTTAACTTGCACTAATTCAAGTGCACTCACTCTTACACTCAAAATTAAAGTTACTATTATTATATTTACAATAAAGGATTAAGATATTTCTTAACAAAAATGTAACCAAAGAAGGAAAAGACTATACACAATTTACTGTTTTCCCAGGAGGAAATTCCAGTTCAAAGTTGACACAATATTACGCAGTTGACAAAGGGAAAAGATATAATCATGGTCATAAGTCATGAAATCTGCAACCCTTTAGAGTAAAAGCATGTACCCTGCATTAACTTAAACTTTAGAAAAGAGGATAGCCTTTGATGCATTTTGTGACAATGATTTTTATGAGGCTCATACACTGTAAAAAAAAATCTGTAAAAAAAAAACAGAGAAACTCTGGCAGCAAAGTTTCCCGACAACCTCTATAATTTGACATTACAGATTAACTATGTCCAAAAACAGATTAAGTATGTTAGAAAAAACAAACAGCAACTGTAATTTATAACCATTGTGAAAAAACAGTTTCTGGCAGCAGAATTTCCAGACAAACTCTGTAATTTGACATTACAGATAATCTATGTAAAAAAACAGACAGACCATATGAGAAAATGATATGCATTAGATTCGCACTTGAAAATGCTGTTGCTTTTTCAACGTCTCCTTGTGTCTCGGGCAAGAGAGACAAGAGTCAACGGGCGGCGCTCAATATCAGTATTGAGAACATTTTGTTAACAGTAAGAATGTACGCTATGTAATATGTACCACGTCTATGACAAATTTCGTTATAGTGAACAACCTTACTACATAGTTTTTAAAGAAATACAGTTCATGCATCTCAATATTCTTTACCTGTATTGATTGACTACGTATCCTTTGTCCGAAAAAGTGTTAATTGCTACAGATCTCACTAGTTTAGACCTGGCCTAAGCATAAATTTACAATTTTTATGTCAAAATTTTGGCCACGCCCACTTAAGTAGCTAAAAGGAGTTTAGGTCAGTTTGAACTAATCTGAAGGTTTCACAATGCTTTATTGTGACATCACTAATAACCTATACCCTGCAGAGTGTTTACAGTGTTATCTTTTAACAAGTTAGGTATCCTTCTAATTTGCATACTTGCAAAACATATTTTTTTGGTAAACTAATGGAAATACGTAAAACGTCTGTTAAACTTACAAAATATTTTTGTAAATATAAAAAACAGATTTCTTTCTGCAAAATTTTACAGAATAAAACTGTAAATTACCATTCGTAAAAAAATACAAACTTAGTTCGTAAACCAACTGAAATACGTAAAACTTTTGTGAAAATACAAAAACATTTCATGTAAATTAGAAATACAGAAATTATCCTGAAAAGTTTACAGAAAATTCACTGTAAATTTACAGAAATTTTTTACAGTGTAAAGCACAGAATTTTATTCCATTTAAATCAACAATGAAACAATTAAAGAAAATTACCTGAAGGCGCTGCTCATAAGAGCTTTTCATTGGCCTATATCGTGCATGCAGCAGCAGAAATAGAACCAATATACAAGTCGTTAGTAACACGGTCAGTCTGTCTTCCCACCCAAATAAGGTTAATTAAGAGTGTTTGGGTCACTTTTCTCGACAGTTCTATAATTTCCCAGAACCAGAACTGATGCTTGTAATTTTCACGCAGAAAGCTCAGCCAGACAGGAACTGGCTGGGAGTAGGTGGTTAAATTCTCGATTAGAGGCACTTCCTCCCCTGAATCGCTGTCACTCTCGGTTGAGCTGCTATTTTGAATGTTAAGACGTATTCGGGAAGTCCCGGAGCAGTATTTCCACAACAAAAAGAGTAGAATTGTAGGGAACGCGATGACGTAGCTTCCGGTGAAAAAGTAAGCACAATAATGATACATAACCAATCCCTCGCAGTCGATATCAAAATCTGAGCGTAGACGAGTGACGCTGAAATTTCCATCTTTGTCCAAATAAAATGTTTTACAAGCTTTGGGATATAGTTCAAATATGACTGAACAGATAGGTGGATAAGTGAGAAACATCATCACGTTGACACAAGTATAAAGCCGCAACTTAAAATTGTTTAATTTAGCTCGAAAATAAGGAGCACGATAAATCAGAGACTTGCACTTCAAATGAAATTTTCTCATTTGGTACAAAATAAAAGGCACAACAATGATCACAATCGGACATGATACACCAATGATGAACTCGGTTTGGGGGTCATAACCAATTTGGCGCTGAAACAACGAGGCCGCACAAATTTACGTAGTATGTTTAACTCTAAAGAGGAAATAAAAGTTCCAATTAGTACGAGTGGTCATGTCCAGTTGATTTCATGCAAGGATGAGAAGATTTCGCCCACTACTTGATGAAAGCCAAGTAGAATCTTGATTCTTGAGATAACGACATCTACCAGTGATCTTTGATTTGAGTGTCCTCTGGAATCTTTTTTGATTTGCTAAGAGAATAAGCAACATATTAAGACACAGGCACTAAAAAACAAACCGACTTCCAGTATTAATATTTCTTTCCTAGGACAAGGAACACAAGTGTTAAGAACAGAATAGTATTAAGATTTACAGTTAGAGCATAGCCAACCCCTGTAGCCATCAGCACATTGACCCTCAATCATGTCGTTGCTGTTAGGACAACTCCTCGATCGTTGGCACGGGAATACTCGAGGAATTTGTTCGATGTACTGGACAAACGAGCTCAAGTTCCTTTCCTCTTTTTGCAAGTTCTGAACAAATCTTCGATAATTGCTCAAATTAGCTGATGAGAAATCCCATCACCAAAAATATCCTGGACGTAATAATTTGAAATCGTGAGAGCAGTCAAGTCCGTCCTCCTCGAGACATAGTGAGCAAGGTCCATAGCGATCAGTTCTAGCATAGCCAGTCTTGCAAAAACAAGCTCTCAAACCTGCCGCAATAGTTTGGTTTGTTCCTTCCGGACAAACTTCACAATCTCGTGTTGACTGACCATGACCATCTTTTACGTAAGTTCCATCGTTGCAAACCTTGCACGACATGCCACCAGGACGTGACGATCTTTGCCCTACCTCATCTTGATAAAATCCACCTAATGAAATTAAACGCAAGGAGAAGTATTCTTAATCTAATACTCTGTCAAAAAACATTACTTTTTCAAAAGTCCCTCCACTGGCTGCCGAAAGGTGAACCCAAAACGTTACCCCCGAAGTGATACTGCTTTCCGAAGGGGCATTGAGCGGCATTAAGAGTGTGTACATTGAACGGAGAGACAACGGTCACTTTAATTTACTCGTTAGGATGACTTCTCCTAAATTCGTTAGTGATTAAACTTTCTGAGCTGTTAAAACGAGGTATTCCATTGTCTTGGATGATATAACTTATAACCTTAATAACCTCTTTCTATTATGACAACTAATACGCAAACAAAATGATGACATTGAACCATGGCAAGATGACGGACTAGGTGCCCAATATGCCCAATGTTTTACAATTTACATAATACTTTAACGTAAACTTCAAAATTAGGATAACACCCGTAAACTAATATCAAATCAACTGGTACGGTAGTGATAATGTAATTGGCAGAAATCTCCCCATTCTCTCTTCATGATGAAATCAGCAAATATTCATGTTAGTATACCTTTAGGACACTTGTGACACCCGACAGTCTTTCTGTTTCCGAACGTCCCTTTCTCGCATGGTACACATTCTGAATCGTTAAAGCAGTTGAACCCGCCAGTTGCAAACTCGCGAACTATAAATATGGCGTACTTCTCTAGGAATATAGAAGGTAAGGACGATGGACTCACACATGTACTGTTAGAAAAATTAAAAGACCAACGAGTCAAAGGACTGAATAATTAAGCGACGTTTACAGTGGGAGAGGGTGAGTGAAATGGATAAGACAATATGCTTTTGTTTCAAGACTTATTGTTGTGTAGTAAAGAATTGGTATTAACTTATATTAGTTCGTGGTTGGAATTTCTTGGTAGCATTGTCAAGAACTCGCAACTCACACAACTGGCGAGAACAAATAAAATATACTACGTGAATACTGCGTGAGTGAAGTTTAAAATCTAATGGTAAGTTGAAAGACCTAAGTTGTTACAATTGAAGGTGGCTTTTTATTTTGAAGCACTTGGCAATGTTATTGACGCATATTATTCCCAAAGTCATGCAGGAAAAAGCACCAGCTAAACGTTGGGAACAGGGTACTAATCACTCTACTTTCCTCACAAACACAATTTTGATAAAATTATTTGTGGTCATATTTCTTCTCATAAAAAGGACACCGGCGATTTGGTTATCTGATGTAACAAAACCTAAGTCAAAATAGCGGTAATCAAGTCTGTTATTGTACGGAAAAATGTTGTCTCAGTTTCTTGTGTATAGTTGTCTGTATCGCAAGACCGATGAGCCTACATTCCTTCTACAAAAGGCAGTGACGGAGCTAAAACGAGCTATGTTCGAGGATTAAAATTGTGTTGTGGACGCGTCGTGGTACCGAGACACTCTCTACCGCTACACTGTTTAAACAATGCTCCAAAATAACATTAAAAAACATAATAAATAAATTTTGGGGCTACCAATCCTTTCACACTACAAAAAACGACCGTTTGTGCAGTTTGCGGGACCTTTAGAGCAGCAAACAGTTCCGACAATGATCTTTGTTAGAACATTTAATAGCTAGGCAACAGATACAATAGGAATAAATCTTGGTATATGAAAAAAACAATGCATAGGCAATAGATTAAAACTTAGCAAAGGCTGAAAATGACGCTAGCACCCTAGTTGAGTCAAAGGGGTGAGTGTGCGCGTGTGTTTGAAGGGGGTGACCCTGTATATAACACAGCCACTGTAAGTAGTAAGTATTCAAAACTTTGAATCGTTAACTATTAAACCTGTAAAACGAAGTGATCTTGTGTCGTAAATATCATCTTGTGAGTAAGGTTACCCCTGGATAAGGTTAAACAAATATTACTTACAGTACAGAATCGTTTTTCAACTTCAATACAGCTTTTTCAGATATAGTTTCTATTTCATTTCCGTAGAGATGTCTGCAAAGATGAAAAAGTACCTTAGTGTACCATTATGAACAAGGGCGTCGACAGGACTTTCAAACGTTGGAATCGGCAGCCAAACTCTAAATTGGACATGCCGAGATAATCCCACAGAACTGACGGTCGTAAGAGTTGGCAATGAATAGAGAAAGTATGGCAACGGCTTGGGAGATATGCTTTTCACTGGTGCTTTATTTTATGCACTTTTCAAGGTTGACTGTTACTAGGTATATTCTGACCAAGGTTTTCTTCAAAAGAACACATTTTTCAATGTGCTTTCTCTCTGCCGTCAAACTATTTGGAACCACAAAATTCCGTGGTTAGCAATGACTTAGTATATAAAATGAAATAGTTGTTAAACGATCTGCCAGGTCAATAAAACTAAAGTGAGGGAGTGGTGCAGCTAGGGAACACCTCATTTATGAGCTCTGCTTTATGACTGGATAGATTTTATGCTGAAGGGTTTTTTTATTGGACTGTACGACTGTGTCTTCTGTGGGATCAACTTCTCATAGAGGGGCACTTTTCGATGGACAACACAAGTTCAAAGAAGCATAGTCGAAGCGCAAAATGTTTTCCTGTGAATTTCGTTCCAAAGGTCCCCTCAGGCTGGCGTCCACTGGCAACGCTCTGGTAGTTGACCAGGAAAACATTGCCCCCGAGCTCTGAGATATTTTCAAATTCATTTGTGGGCATTAGAATGAAGTATATTATTTATTATATACATTATCTTCATATTGAATGGGCGTTGAAAATGCGCTATGAATAATAGATTGTCAACATATAATTGAACCAAAAGGTAAACTTGAATCAGGTTGGCTGTGTTTGTGCATTGTCTTCTGTAATATCTTCAATTTTAATTAAGGAAGGAGCACATGATGTAACGGAATTGTTAGGGTGGCACTGACCTCACAGGCCAGCCCTTGGAAAATTAGTAATGATCAAAATTTTACGAATACATTGAACTAATGAAATGTGTTATTTCCATTTATTTCAAGCTGCCTTAATCAAAAATAAGTACTTCTAGTTCTCAATATCTTAAGAAATATTGTTCAACTGATTTTGAGGTTCTTATTACTACATGACTAAATTTCTACTTACATTTCGGATAAACGGCTTTGACCAAAGGGATCACCATCTATTCTAGTCAAGTTATTTTGGAACAAATATCTGAGAAAGAAACAAACCAGTCCTTCATGACAAGCCAATTAAGTTAGGAACAACAGTGTCACTGACGAATAAACTCTTTTTTTAAAGGATGAACGGAAGCTTTTGTTTGATGGTGAAACAGCATAAAAAGAAAGGATTAGGCATTAAAACAAGGAGGCAGCACACGCCAGCAAGCTGTAGCTTGTCCCTACTCACGCAGACATGTAATAGGTGTCAATCAGGGATATACGTTTTTAACAGTAAAAATGTGGTTTTCCCCATTTGGAGGTGTATCCACACTTGACTAGGGTAAACAAAAGCTCATGTACCCGCTTAACACGTATTACACGTATACACATATATGCACCAACACATGGTGTATTTCCTGATGATAGAAAGTTCACAACATGGAAAATAGGGAAACATCAAAATGCTTCAAAATTAATGGGGCAAATCTTTGAAAGGTGCAAAATCCAATTTCATGGCAAATATTGCATTTAGCAATTGGGGATGTCCCCACTTGCCGGTAAATCCACACTTAACTGGGAGAGGGACGACACTCACGTCACTGATTTACACCTATTACATACTCAGATCGATACCTACAACATTTCTCATGTTTTTTTTAAGAAACTGCTAACCAACTCTTAAAAACTGATGGGCACTTAATCTCTTATGACATCCAATGCATATCTAGCACACACACCTTAAAGACTGAGACGTGAAGCTGCCTGAAATGGTGCAAATGTGGACAAATGCTGAAATTACCATGTGATCACCTCGAAGCTACATGATGTCATACGTGAACATAAGAAATGTATTACATTTTGAGGAAAATCCCTTTAAGGAGCGATGTATATCGACTGTTTAACAAAATCAAATTTACTTGGTAGTTATTATCTGAAGACATCGTTTACATTAAGCACTGCAATCTTCATGCTTCTTCCTAACTTAAAAGGACTGATTTAAAAATCAGAACATTTTACTACATACACTGTCTTCAGTTTTCTCGCAAAGAGTGAGCCTTCTGCTAAAGTTTGAATTTTGTTGTTGCATAGACATCTGAAAGAAATTTGGTAGACAAGACTGAGATCGATGATGTGAAACATATTATCGTATTTACTGAGTGACTTCATGTTCATGTGAAAAAGCAATACTGTATTGTACTCGAAGGATATACTGTTCCGTTTTCAGCATACCACGAGTAAAAGAAAAAAAGTATATTGGTTCTTACACAACTTGTAAATTATCTAACCCCTCAAACGTGTTTGCAAGTATATATTTGATTGAGTTCCTTTGCAGCAGTAAAAGCTTCAGTCCGTGCGGTTCTTTTCTGCAAAAAAGCCCAGGAGGAATTGCTTCTAAATCATTATCAGAAAGGTCTCTGAAAAAGTAGACAGAAAACTAATGATGTAAGAAGAATGTGTATCTTGCACGTTAATATCTTGTTCTTTGATGTCTTGTACGTTAATATCTTGTTCTTTGATACCGCATACGTACAATGCAAGCTCTAAGCAAGGTCTCAGAAGGTTGCGTCAACTAGCAAAATGTTCCCACTCAGAAAATTTCTGAGTACAGAAACTTCTCTTGCCCTAATACATATTAGCATATCTCCCTGGAATATTTCTCTCTCCGGCAAACGACCTATACCCTGCTTAACACCTAGTCTAGCTACGGGCTTGGAAATTATTTTTTCAAGTACGATTTTTACGTTAATAAAATGTTACACTTAAATAACACTGCTCTTCAAACTAATAGTGGTTGGTACTTCTTTGAATGCAATACAGCTTACAATACTTCTCCCAGGTTAACATCATGGAAGATATCTTTCGGCAGTTTGGATATTTTGTTCCTGGATAAGTATCTACAAAAAAAATTGAAACAAAATAGCTGATGACTGTGCCACGTAAGATAACAAGACAATTGTTACATACTGACAAATGTTTAGAACATATAACGAGTAACTTACAAACGACCTGCTACTTTTACATTGTTGAAAGGTGCATTCGTAAAGTTGTGAATAAGATTTCCTGAAAAATTTCTGAAAAAAATGCGTAAACCACTTAAGCAAAATCATTCCTTCAATTTCATAATAGGCTAAAACAGTAGTTTCTTTACAAAGAGAATGCTTGAATGCCATAAGTAAGAAAGCCATTGACGTTTTTCAGATGTAAAATAATAATGTATACGAAAAACAGTTCGTGTGGTATTTTGAGTAAGAATGAGGGCGTTACTGTAGCCCCAAAATAAGTGCCATTGGCACGATGCTTTCCTTACAAACTTATTTATCACAGTGTGACAGAATAACCCAAACTTTATGGAGAAAATGACAGAATCAAAACCTTGAAGGGTTGGATCCGACCTTAAACCTCCCTGGATAATTAATGTTAGAAACTTTTCAGTTCCCACTGTAAATTACCCTTGTGTTAATGGCAGTTGATATCGAGAGTTTTAATTGGTTTCTATAATCTATTGAAAATTAAAAGACACTTGAATGTCAAATATATAAATTCTGTGATACTGTTAGAATCAACAGAAAAAAAACAAAAACAAAAACAAAAACAAAAAAAAGTACTAACATTTCAAATAAGTTTCTTGCATCACGCCACAAAAGATTGGGGAAAACTGTAATTTGATTCTCTCCGAAATCACTGGGAGAGATAGGGAAAATGAAATTATCAAACTGCGTTGCAACTATACATGTTTCCTTTCATTCCTGTCAAGAATCTGCACAGTACGTTACTTTTTATTTGTAGGTGGAAATATTATCTAAAAACTGCTATTTGTACAAGTGTAATAATTTTCTTCTTTGTAATTTCAGTACGAGATTGTTACAATACGTAGCGCACCAGAAAATTAGTGTAGATATCGATCATTACAGGTCAAACAGGAGCACAGTAAACACGTGTTTGGAAATGTATGCAACATTTGTTCATTTAATAAAATCTGTAAAATCAAACCACAACACACACCTGTTCATATGGCGTCACGTAACAAAAGTTGCGCCCTTCGATGGAGGTAGGCGCGTATCGTTTCAACTTACACCAACAAATGAAGACAGCTGGTTTGTGCGCCTCGTAAGTTTACTACGAGCTCGTGAAAAATCTATACATGAAGTACGTACAGTGAACTTCAGCGATTGCCCTCCAAAATGACGTCTCGTGACGTCAAGGCATAAGATCAATAGGTAAATATGAACTCATCTTTCTTTTAAACAAAAGAAATTGAAAGAAAGACAGCAAGGGAATGATATCTTTTGAGAGGTAATAATCCATCCAATAAACAAAAAAACCAAATGTCTTGACGATTCCTTTCCTCTCCCTTGCGCTGAGCGCAGAAAGCTGAAACCACTCACAAAAGGAGTTACAACCCTATATGCTAAGTATAGCCCCATAAATCATGTTTGTAAGCATTTTACAAGGTTTTCAATTCAGATGACCTTTGACCTCTACCAAGAACATTAGAGTTTATCTGTTGACTGTAACCCATCCACATATTATTATGAAAAGTACATTTCGTTCTCATCTAGGTCACATTGATTTTTTTGTATTTTTGTCCTCTATTGACCTTTGACCTCCTTTTCAAAAACAAAAGGATTCTCCCTCTCAGAGACAATCCCACATATCTCGTATGAAAGGTATCCATCATTCGCATATTGAGCTTTTGCGTCAAATAGCAATATCCATCATTTTCAGCGTTTCCCCTCTGGTGACTCCAGATAACCTTTGGACTTTACCAAAACAATAGGGTTCATCTATATAACGTATCCACATCTGAAACATGAAAAGTATGCATGCTTCTTACTTTGAGATACCGTGTTTACAAGGTTTTTTGTGCTTGACCTATAGTGACCTCACATAACCTGTCATATCTACCAAAATAACAGCCTTCTTCCTACTAATATGATTACACCATATACTTAATATGAGAAATGTCAATCATACCTACTAAAACATATCTTATTTAAAAGCAATTTCCAGGTTTTACGTAATTTCACCTCTCTAAGATAACATTTGACTTTTATCAAAAACAGTATGGTTTATTGTCTGACTAAACCACATCCACATTTTCAGCATGAACACTACACATGCTTTCTATCTTAAGATGTCCTGCTAAAGGGTTTTAGGTTTGACCTCTGGTGACCTTACATGACCTCCACACTCCACCCAAAACAATATGGTTCATTTTTTAATATGATAATTCTATATACTAAATATGAAAAGTATCCATCCTTTCTTTCTTGAGATATCGCTTTTAGAAAGTTAAGCGTCATAAACAACACATATTCGGCAAGGAAACAAAACTGTAACTCAGACCATAATAAAATATTTAATTTATAAATTTATTGACTACTATTCTCCACTTTTTATGCATCAATTGGCTACTTTGCTACTTAGCCATTTTGCACATATTTAAAATAAAAAATTCAGTAGTAAGGTTTTACATAAGGGAACTATTGCATTTTTGATACAAAAAAATCGTATTTCAAAAGCAGAATATAAAGATACAGAATTATGGGTAATTCACAATGAGACAGTTGGGAATCTTAATTTGCAAGAAAAATGTTATCATACCAGGCAATACTGTATTGTATTGCCCATAATTATTTGTTTACACAAAGTTTTAAAATTCTAGACATGTAACATCCATGATTTTTCCAATGCATAGATTTTTTGAAGAATATAGCTAGGCCTATTGATGGCGCTTGTTGGTGAGAGACTGGATGGCTTTACAGTAATTATTGCGATTTTCTTTCTTTACCATTTTGGTGCTTTGTAAACACAATAGTACCTTCGAGTACACCAAGTATTGTCATCGGGTAGAAACGTTGTCCACTATGAGTAGAAGTTTGGTAGGCGAAAACATTGTCATTACATTTTGTTTTGCACTGTTCAGTTATTCTTATTGAAAGTTAATACAATTCAATTCACTTTGAAACCTGACCATATATCACATGCATTCCCACGTGTTTTTTGCTTACGTGAGGTAATTACTGCAGTCAAGTAGGAAGTTGAGTCAAGTAATAAATCCTATCAGAGGCAGCCCGTTGTGGAAAACAATCGATCTGTTGAAACTGGTTGAATTTAACATCGGTGCAAGTCAAAGGGACAAGTGTGTGGAAGGCACGTCATATGTAGACACTGTGCCTACAACTTCTTAGTTTATTGAATTTCATCATGTTGAAGTTTTGCAGAACCGACTAAGCTAAATATCTCATCGAAACAAAATGTGACCTAGCTAGGAGAGGGCAAGGTGAGTAGTATACAGAATTCAAACCTTGCCTATTATATTCACTTAGAATAAGCGGGCTGACTGCACTTCTGGGAGCACAAATAGTAAATTACTTTCGTCCTAAAATGTTTTACATCCTTGATTGTGGTTGGTTTTTTCAAGAGTCGTTTACCCGAATCAGCGTTCGATTCCAACTCAAAAACTAAAGAATTAAACACTTACAAAATGATAAGGTTATTCAATGTATAGAATAATCCATCAGGAACAACCAGTAGACGATTTAATGACAAATCCCTGAAATAAAACGAGCATATATGTATTAACTACCAAGTTAAGGTATACTTCATTTTGGACAAGGGTACGGATAGAGCTAAGGAAGGGAATTTAGTGTCAAACCACGCCTCTGCCTTGGACAGGAGAAAAACATGAAAGAGCTCTTCTCACAGGGGTTTTATCTGACCTATGATTTCACAGAATGTAACGTTTTAACTTTTGTAATAACCCTACTGTCCTTCTTTTCCTAACTAATCTAGACTTATGACAGCATTGTCTACTTCGGTCAGTTAGTCCCTAGCAACTCCATGCTTCAGTCAGCTGGAATGGGTGCAGATGTAATTACGTGATTCTAGTACGGTTATAAATTAATGATTACCCTCCCATCGTCTACATAAAAAGGGTAAAACTGGTTTTTCTTTTCGAAATTTTGAAACATCGGTATACATGGAAGCGTTGTGACGACTAACCAGCAAGTGCCTGATGAGTGTCAAAAGCTTTGCCAAAGTGGGAGACATATCCTTGAGTAAAACCAATACGAACGCCAAGTCTTGAGGGCGTGTGAAGGGGGCGGGTAGGGTCTTAGATGCCCTGTAGAGTTATGCGAGGTAATTTCCCATTTTCATTTTCAGTACGCATGCATAGCAAAAGGCTCATAAATTTTAGTTTGATTTGGATCAGCCATTGTAAGCTATGGGATCGAGCATATACCTTATATTTTGTTGTTACGGTTCTGGAAGAAGTGTTGGAGGACTAACAATATCGTGTCTTCCATTTTGGAGGTGGTGGACATGACAGCTGTTGACGCTTAAAATCCCCACATGTAAAATTATTGGCCTTTTCCAAAAAAAAAATCTGTTTATAAACTCAGTTTCCTTTTATTAGTGTACACAAATGTCATCAATGTAGAAAGGACATTTTTTATACAGCAGCAAGGATATCCAGGTAAACAGAGGGATAACATTGCCAAGCGACCATGTAGTATACAAAGGCTAACCTTTTAAACAAATTCATTTACTTACAAATGACGCAAACTTGGAGTAAAAGTAAAAACATCTTTCGGAATTCTGGACAAATGGTTCCTGGAGAGATTTCTATAGTAATTTAAGCAAAATCAATAATTACTTTTTGAACCTGAGTTAAAGATATGTAAAATACTTGCCTGTTTTTCTAGTACGTTTTATTGCATTGAAAAGATCATGGGGTAGGACGGTGTCTTCGTGGTCACTACAGTGCTTTTTTCGGAAGGAGAAGGGGATTTTTCATGTATGTTCTTCTAATCCTTGTTGATTCTCTGTCGAAGGCGAAAAAAATCTATGCAAATACGCTGGCGAGTGTATGCATGCTTGCGAATGTGTGTTTGTGTCTGTAAGTGCATGTGAAGGTGTATGTGTATGCACGTATCTGTTTGTGACGTTTTGCGTGAAAACACCATATCTCGAGAAGGTAGTGATGGATACTTCTCATACTTGGCATATGCATTTTCCATATTGAAAAAGATCCCTATTGTTTTGGTGGGGGGCCAAAGGTAATGTGCAGTCACCAGAGATCATATAAAGAAAATCTTGTTAACATGATCTCTAGGTAGGAAAGATGGATACTTTTCATGCTTGGCATGTGAATGCAGTCATCGGAGGTGAAAATACGGGTCGTAAAAATTGCTCGTAAACACGATATCCCAAGAAAGCAATTATTATCCCTTTTCATAAGTGTTTTATAGATGTATTATAAAGGGGAAGACCCCTATTCTTTAAGGTGGAAGTCAGAGGTCATTTGAGGTCACCATATGTCAAAAATCGAAAACCTTGGAGAACACGATATTTCAAGACGGGGATAATGAATAATTTTTATTGTTGTGTATAGATTTATCATTTTCAGAGAGACAGACCCTATGGGACTTTTTTTAGAAGTAAAAGGTCATTGAAAGTCACCAGCGGTGAAACTATGAAAACCTCTTTAATTAAATAGACCGGGAGCGGTACCACCGAATTGTGTCTTTTCGTGACCACTAAGAAGTTAGGGCCGAATTTTAGTACCATTTTAAAGATAGTCAGTTATAGAGAACAACATATAGGTTTTCAAAAGCAAAACTTTTACACTACTTGGTAATTCTTTTTTGATTACCTTATTATGAACTCATATGAAGGATGCTGTGACTATACCATACCATCATAAAAATAGCACAAGTACAAACCTGTCGATGGCGTAGTGAGTGTGCCCGGTTTCTCATTCAAACGGCCTGGGCTTATATCCCATATATATGACACTTATACTTTTTCAATTCTTTAATTCTGAGATCTTTGGTAGAGTGTATGTGATGTCACCAGAGGTCAAACAGGTAAAACATATTTAAACATGGTATCTCAAAGAGGATTATTTGAGGGATAAACGTCACTGCAACAAAGCATTTCTTTTCGGCATGGAATCACTTAACCTTTTGACTTTCCCAGTGGTTTAAATTATACTGACTTTCCCATAAATTCCCGCCTTTGAAGACAAATCCACTCCATTGTTACATTTAGACTTCATTTGTGACAATTGCAGTAGCTTTTTTAAACTCTAAGGCTCCATAGTAACTTTTCAATGATATTACCGTACTTAAGAAATCATAGCTCGAAGTAGGTTGTTGTTAAAAAAAAAAAACCAACATCTAAAAATTTTAAAATTGTACTTTAAACATTTCAGGACCACATTCATAAATCTGAGCCTACGATCACATTTGTGGAAAACGATATTCCAGAATAATAGTGTATGCGTAATGACCTTTTAAAGAAGGTCAAATTAGGGTCTTTCTTCATTTCAACGGTGTTTAATATTTCTACCTTAATGGGAATCTCCTTTTCGTTAAAAGAAATCCAGTGGATTCTAGTAGCTTTGAAAATGCTTTGACAAGTTAAAAAGACGTTTAAATAATATAAAACCTTTTTTAAAGTGCGCAAAAATTGGACAGTTTTCCAAAATGAATCGAAGTTAGTGCAAATTTTGTGTTAATACGTGGAATTGTTAGCGGAAATATGTGGAAGTTCTTCTGCAAAGTTACCGTAGCGTACGTACTCTTACTCGCAAATACGTCGGTTATTCAGCGCAGAGTATGTTTACACAGTTAGATCATGCAGACTATACTAGACGGCAGATAGGCATATCCTGCATGCCACTGATCTACATACATGATGCACGCACGTCAGCTTTGGATGAGCTCGCGATCGGTTAATTGCATATAATAACTGCAGACGGTACCGGTGTGTTCTGAGTGACGCTAACGAACTTTGTCAACGATAGCCTACATCGTTAGTGAAGGGATCATTTTCTTCAAAATTTTTCTTATGGTCATTATCACACACATTTCTTCAATTCTAAATGGAAATGTGTTGTAGCGTTAACGCTAGGCCCAACGTTGGCGTTTTAAAGTTCCTGTATTTTCAGTGTGGCAAACACTAACAGTTAGAGCAAAAAGCTAGTTAGCCCTTTCGAAAAGCCCTAGGTAAGTTTAGAGCGCGGGTCCCACTACAGCGATTTTGGATCGGATTACGAGCCGATTTTTTTGAGTTTTAGTTAGAATCTTCTCCATCTCTTGTCGGAGGGAACCAAAAATTTGCTCCTCTGTGTAAATATATGATTTGTATCAGAGGACTATGTAAATGAAATGTAACCTAATTATTTTGTGACGTCACATCGACAGGGAGCTTTTATCGGACTACGCGTGTCCGCTAAAAGCTGTCCGTCGATGTGACGTCACGAAATGATAAGTATGTATTTTTTTCATAGTCATGTGATGCAAATCATATATTTACACAGAGTGGCAAATTTTTGGTTCTTTCCGACCGGAGAACAAAAACTCAAAAAATCGGACCGTAATCCGATCCAAAATCGCTGTAGTGTGACCCGCGCTTTAGTCCTCGCTTTCTCAAAAGGCACTTCAGGCGGTCGACATGTCATAATCGAATTAAAAGGATAGACACATCATCAACTGCCATAAATCTCAATAGACTTAATGTTGTAAGCCGAATGACAATCTTCGTTAAAATGATAACGATAACGTAACCATTCTGAGAACTGGTGGGGCTTACGACCAGGTATGGCGCTTTAGCGCCATACTGTCTTTGCTTACGAGTGGTAGCTAGCTAGCCACTGTACCACGAGCGGCGATCCTGTGGGGATAGGGGATATATCGCCCCCATGAAATTGGATGGGGGTACTGTACACTATGTCCCCCCCCCATGAAATCAATCCGGCAGATCCAAAAATCAGAAAACTTTCCCATTTTTGTAGACTTTTTACAATAGGCCTATTTATTTCTTTGGGAAATACTTCTCAAAGTTGTCATAGTATCACCTTGCAAAACGTGGAAAGGGCCATTTCCAGTGATCTGGGGGTATTTTTGGCCAAAATTGTCTACGCTCCACGCCAACTGATCTTGGCGCTTCGCTTAGATAGTACCACTGACTATACTCGGGAATCTGAACACTTAACCTTTTTCTAGACTTTTTACAATATGCCTATTTTTTAAGGAAATACTTGTTGTCATAGTGTCATCTTGCAAACCCTGTAAAAGGCCATTTCCGGTGATCTGGGGTTATTTTTGGCCAAAATTTTCTTTATACGCTACGCGCCAACTCATGGTGTCGCTCTGCTTAGAAAGTGTTACTTACTATATTCCCCCCACTTTCAAAGACGGATCGTCGTGACCGTACCTGCCTACAAAATGTTGTACCATTGAGATGCTATGTTAGAGTAGTATCTCCCTTGTTGTACGGTACCATCATACAATGTAGGCTCCAGTACTTGCAGTATGCGTATCGCGTGCCGACGTACATGTAATTTTTGTATGTTTACCTGCCAAAATCACCTGAGTGTCTGCATAGCGGCTCTCATTGGCTGTGTTTTATTTCATTTGATCATCAACCTTTGATACATGCGTTCATTCCAATATACCGTATTGTCGCATGAACAATACAGTAGTAGTTGTTGTTGTTGTTGTTGTTGTTGTTATTATTATTATTTTCATTATTATTATTTTCATTATTATTATCATCAAGTTTACAATGTAAGAACCTAGTGATCAGAGACTAATTACATGAAGCAATCTTAGTAAGGGAGAGTTAGCATACAGTGCTACAGAACCAGGTAGTGAACTTCTAAACTTTGGCATGTTACAGTAACGAACACCAGGGACTCGGGGTATTTTGCAGTTAAAAAGGATGTAGTCATGAAGTTTTTACCCGGATGATGCTTGGTAGGTAGCATAATGATTCAAAGCAATGTTAAACTTAGGTAACTTCTAAACGAACTTGTAATTCAGTTGTTGTGATAAAAAGGTTGATGGAATATATTTAGAAGATGCGCTTAAAATGCAGAAACGTGGCCCGAAAAAAAGTTAGTATGCGCATTTACTGGCAATTATGCAATTATGCTCTATGTAAAATGTTTTTATGCAAAAAACCTTCAACCGTGAAAACTCACAATTTTGCCAAACTTGTTAAGCCCCTGAAACTTTCTGGGAAGAGCCTTTCGATGGAATTATAGGTAATTTCTCTGAAGAGAACACACAAAAAAAGTGATTTAAATATTAATCACCATCTCTGTACTACTAACTATTATGTTTTTACAGTAACCTGCTACGAATACGTAACTTGAATGAAATAATATATTTAAAGTGTTATTTACGCATGCTTTGTTGGCACGGTGAAGTTCTATATGAAAGAAAAACATAAACCCAGCTTTTCGAAGAACATTAACGTTTCGGGTTTTTTTCCATTGCATTTTACGAGAATTTTATATTTTATTAATTTAAAACGCAGTCTTATTCACAGAGAGGACAAACATGAGATTTCCTTCCTTTTAAAGTGGAGAAAGAATACTGTAGCTAACATTGTCAGCTGCGGCTAAAGCTCCCCAGTCCCCACCGGCAACCTTTATGGTAATTTCTAAAAGGTAAAATACATTCCCAAATTTTGATACTTTAATTTTTTTATTAAATAATGTTATGTAAAACTCACAATATATTCAGGAAGGTGTTGTTTTCAAACGCGCCATCGTGAACTTCTGTTATCTTGTTTTTGTTAAGAAGTCTAGGTCAGAAACCAAATGATCAACCGGGTAATAGTTGCAGGTTTTCTTACCATGATTCGAACAAGGTTGAAATGAAAAATAATGATTAGAAGTATAACTTATTAATGGAACATGCTCTTCAGTTTCTCTGAATGGCCGATCTCCAAAAACACTTCAGTTTGAACGGCACGTGCATGATTAATCTGTGACAAAACTATGTAAAACTTAACACAGTTCATTGAATGCAAAAGTCAATTATAACGTCTTATAAATGCACTTTCCTCATGGCACTGCAAAAGTATTTATTACTTACAAGTCATGCAATTTAAGAAGACTCCAAAAGCTGCCAGATGGAAGTGTCATGATAATATTACCACTGAGTTGCCTGATTGTAAAGAAAGGACTTTTTTATAACTCAGATAACATCTTCGTTTCCATACGCATGTTAACTATAAGACTGTTGTGTACAAATTCTCAAAAGAAGACAACATATTTTGTAACGAGCTGTGTAGACTGTTAGATGTACCCAGACGACCACCCCTTAAGATGATGGCGTCAAATTTTAATAGTGAAAAGACCTTTTAATTTGATACCTCAGAAATTAAAGCTAAACTGTTACTATTTAACGGAGAAGGCTCTCAAGCCAAAGACGTCTCTACTACTTATGCCGATTTTACTAGGAGTAAAACAATTCAATCTAGTCAACCTATTAAGTAAAACTAAAATTTTACAGTTTAGTCATCATTTCATGCGATTTGAGAAGTATTTCCTTTTGAACCAAGGCATGGAGTAAAATTGTGGCAACATTTTCAGTCTACGGCGTCAAATAAAATGAATAGGTATATTTAAGGCCTACTGCGATTCGCTATATTGAAGGCCTTTGTCTTAGCAATTTTATTCTGTCCAGGTGTACATGGATCCAAATCCACCCTCGTTCCAGGATTAATTCCTTTTTTTTATAGCAATGAACCATAATAAGGGCATTTTAACTAATATCACATTGTCGAAGGTTGCGATACAATTCTTTGTAAACTATTGAACAATTAATTATAATCAATTACATATATATATATATATATAGTTAAATTGTTAGACATGGTAAATTTACACGCATCGATAAAGAAGTATTTAGGCATTTCTGACTTATTAATATTTAAACGTCTGTAGACAGGGGGTAACATTTTTTCTGAGGTTAGTGAAAACATCTTTTTGTACTATACTTTCACAGTTTTAAGAGGCTCATTGAGTTGACATCGATTATTTTGTGACAAGTCCAAAGAAAATTATTGCCTACAGTGCTTCTATAGCCTTATTAGTCACATGTCACTTCCCATAGTTTCCCAAAACGTAAAAAGCTGCAGTTTATAGTAACATGCGAACTTGTAATTTGTGTTGCTTGTCTACTGCCCTTGACTGCACCCGCCTCTCTTGAATGTACGAGGTATATAAACAGCTGAAGCTCTGATCGCAACAGTAATTGTAAGAGGAATTGCGAGCCTGTAAGCTTCACTATTTGGCTGTGTTTTAAGAGGGGTTGCATTTGATTTATACTGCGCTTTAAAGTGACTGGTTACGAATTTCAAATAGATAATTTTAATGGTCATTTACCCAATCATTACCGTTCCAGGTGTGTGTTAGACGTGCACAATCTCTTAGTTTGACGTGATTATAACTCATTAGGTGTGAAAACAATTACGAAATTTATGATCCAACTCAATAAGCCTCTTTAACTGTGAAAGTGTGTATTCCCCCCCATGTATTCCCCCCCTCCAACAAACTAGAGAAACATTAAAAGAGAAAAAATCTCACTGTTCAGCTTTAAATTATTTACTTGAATTTTTGTTGTGTTTTGAAAAACAAGCAAAGTTACTATGAATGTGCAGTAAAGGAGACTTCAATCTACATGTATCATTACGTGTCAATTGCAGTCTATTTCTTCCCCGCCGTTTTACGGAAACTTCATTAAAAAAAGAGAGAATACAAATGTATCGGTTGTAAACATTCCCAAGCAAGATAAATAGTAAGGTTACTTGTAAGTGATAAAACCTAAAGAAAGAATACATTATACCGAGCAGCGACAGTCAATTTAAGAAAAATAGTAACAAGAATAAGCTCCGCCTACATAAGTTTAATGTTCCATTACGTCATAAAGCTGTAAAGTTACTTACACTTTACAGTGCCTGTTTTGAGATCTTTAATTAGCTCCAATCAAGATCATTAGCACTTTTGGTCGTGATTTGACATTTGAACCTTCACACTGTTTTGTGATTAGCACCTTACAAATTGTTCAAAATGTGTGAAAAATATCAGATCTGTGTTTTTAATAACTAAAAACAGTACTCTTTCCATAATAAATGTTAATAAACATAACTTTCAAATAGTGATGGAAATTTACAGTCACTTTTGCTAAATAACAAAAACGTAGCAGAAAATTTGATTTTAAGTTTGAAAATGATTGTTTTTGTAAAACCAAAGTTTATGTTATTTAACTTTTTGTTGAAATAATGTATGTTGGTAAAATGACAGTATATTTATGTAAAAGAGAAAAAAAACACAAAAACTGTAAAAGATGTTTGTAAATTTACAAATAAATTTAACAGTGATTTTTGCGGAACTGCTCATTTCCACCAATTTCGTATATTATTTTGAAAACGTTGCTAATTTTAAAGAATGAATAAACAAGTCTACACAGATTTGTAACCATTTTAGATTTAAAACACTAACTTTAGGAAATTTTAATTTTCTCATTCTTGGTGCTTGCAATATGCCTAGAAACTTTTTGTTAGGTCTTAGGAGTGCCATCAAAATGTTAGATAGGTCTCGTTTATATGTTCCATGCTGTCTCTTATCATAATGGAAACGATCAATTTGCTAGAAGTTTTAACAGTTAAAGACTTTAAGATAGCAAGCAAGCAAGCAAGTTATTGTTTTGGGGAGTCAGCATATAGATTAGGTTCTTTTAGTTATCACTCTTTGTTATTACACATGTTTTGTGTAAACGGGTTATCTTTTTGTGCTCTTTATTTACAAGAAAGTGTTTGAAAACATCAAAGAAATAAACACGAATTTACAATTTTTACAAGTTTTCGAGACCATGAAAGATGTTACTTGGTAAGGCCGCTATGGAGTTTCCACCGAGATATCTATTAAAGAAAATAAGTACGGTGTTTATTTATGACACACAAATGCTTTCACATTTTTCTCCACAAGAGAAAATAACTCATGAGCATACTGTATCTAATCAAGGTTATTTGCTGCTTTTCTTACTTCTTAACAACGACACTTTGGAACTAACAAAGAACTTACAATTCACGTAGGTTTTTGAGAGGGCGAAAGATTTCCGATGGAAAGCATCGAATCTTGTTTTCCGCGAGATCCCTGTAGAAAATCCCAAAGTTTTCTCGACAGTGTTATTTTATACAATGAAAAAGCAAAATTTGGGGCTAATTTAAAAGTAGTTTAGAGGCAAGTTTTTTTCCAAGAATAGGAATTAGATCATAATTTTTAATGATATTCTATCTTAAAACTGTAGGAAAAATGCCTTACAAAAAGTCCAGATTTCCAAGGCCGCAGAAACTGCATTCAGCAAGTATCTCTATTAGATTTTCGTCAAGGAATCTGTAGGAAGTTATAACAAAGTAATTCTTGCAGTATTGTTTAAGGTTAACAGCATGATTGACCAGTAGGTCATCATAATGCATCGGAATGTACCGATAAATATTTGAATTTAATTTGCAGTGGGCCCACGACATGCATGCTGCAACAAATCTGGAGAGCATACCACGTGGATACAGTAGGTACATTCCTACATATTTTTTGTTAAATTTATGTTTGTCGTTTAAGTTTGATCTGTGCTGGTGAGTTAGTGACACCACGGCACCAAGTAATGACAACTGTCATCAGAAGTCAATGAAAACATAAGGGCCATTTCGTTGAGTTGATAAAATCTCCACAAAACCTTTATGAAAATATTTTCCCAAGGACTAAAACTTAACATGCATCCTCACTGTACCAACTACAACCACTGTAACATGTGTATTAACAGATCGATCCTTTTTTAACACTTTAATCGAATTAATCAGTTTAACAGTATATACTCTTAAAGATAATTCTATTTGACGTATGCCGATCCGTATTCTTCAGTTCCATAATTATCACTTTTTTGTATTTAATTTTATGAAATTCTATTCAGACTACTTTTCTGCATACATCTGAATTAACTACGGAAATGGAACCGTGCGAAAGCTCTAGTAAGAGTGTGAGGTCATCAGTATTACCCTTTGTAAAGTAGACTTATCTCTGGTTTAAAATCGTTGTCTAGGTTTTCGTTTTAAATAGGGGTCGCGACTCGAAATAATAGTGGAGACTTACAAAGCATCTAAATTGGAAAGCTTTAGAAAGCCATTGCATGACAATCGCCGAATTTTGTTTCTTCTCATTTCTCTGAAAGAATTATAGAAAAACGTGGATCAATTTTCCAAACAGTGGTTCCTTTTTACCACACAATCATGTACGAACGAAAATACAAAGGTTTAAACTAAAAAAGTTTCTTTCATAACTATGATGCGTGGAGGGCAAGCCCGAAGCCAAAGGGGGAGAGGCATGAGGCGGAGCCCCCGAAGAAAAACTTCTTAGAAAATAAAAGTTATGGTGCTATAGCCTAAATGCATTTAGTATATCCCCTAACCTATCTCCTATCTCCCCCTTCAATATCCTTGGCTGATCACGGGCGTGGTGTAGGAGTGTACATATACTGTTGGAAAAGGGATGGTACTTCTTGTAACTATCAGGCTAGTCCCCGGTCTTCAAAATAACCTTAGTTGGTTGAGGATAGAAAAGGAGAAGAGAGAAATTAAGAGAAAATTTAAATTAAACCGATAATTTTTCATAGTAAACTTAGGCAATATATGGCATTTGGCAGACTATTATTGGTGAATAAACCGTCGAGATTCCAACTTTGGCAAAATAACGGACAAGGGGAAGCCATGTCCGTTATTTTGCCAAATTTGGAGTCAAAGCCTTTCATGAGACAATATAATAGTCCGAGAAATGTGGTTTAATCCTGTTCTACCTCCAAAATTGTGTGCAAAACATCATTTTTATTAGACTTTACGTTTACTAACCGTGTGTTTTGGAATACAAGGTCAGTGTTAATCAATGAGAATGCAGGATTCTCAATAACGGATGGCTAGAAGTTGCAGAATACAAAAATTAGATGTCCGGAAAGATGCGCTTTATATCGGCGTGCTCTCCACCCCCTCGTATCCTTGGTGGATGGTTATCTAATTATTACTTCGTGCATGCAGGGCAGTTTGAGTAGACGTATCGCTACACGGGCGTATGGAGCCCATACTAGTATTCATTCTCCTACCCATAAGCCAACTGCAATATCAAAGGAATCAACCAACGTTGTAAGAAGGTCGCATAATGAAAAGTTGCCTGCTGTAAAAGTTATAGCGGAGTTGGTGTGTTCAATTCCATTTAAAGAAGTTTAATTCTTCATTGTAATGCTTGCAATTTTGCAATTACCACAACATTGTACAATGATGTAAAAGAAGTTTAATCCTTCATTGTAATGCTAATAATTTTGCAATTACCACGCCATTAAAAATGATTTGAAACATTCAAAAAAATCTAAAAAGCCATTTTCTGGCAGGTGTCTAACTTAGCTATGCCACTTGTCTCATCATTACCTCTTGTAGGGCAGCTTGAATAATATGATCACACGAAAGTCTTACGCAAACTCTACAATCATCCATCCTACAAACTCCTACACCTTCAAATCAACCGTTCGTTTGTCAGAAATTAACCCTTATAAAAGGCAAACAAAAAAAAGTGCTTGTAATGTCATTTACAGTAGTTCTGTAGAATTTTCAGCCTACTTTCTTTATATCTAAATTACGTACAGTTTCCTTGGACTTTTACAGAAGCCTGTTTTACATATTTCACTTGGTTAACGAACTAAGTTTGTATTTTTTACGAATGGAAATTTACAGTTAATATTCAGTAAAATATTAAGAAATATCTCTTTTTTGTTATTCTTACGAAAATATTTTGTAAGTTTAACAGACGTTTTACGTATTTCCAGTAGTTTACTAAAAATTTGTTTTGCAAATGCAAATTAGAAGTGGGCTCGTCCTTACTTGTCAAAAGATAACACTGTAAACGCTCTCCAGGGTAACTTTTATTAGTGATCATATCACATTAAAGCACAGTATGACCTTGAGATGGGTACAAACTGACCTATCCTCCTTTTAATGAGAAGAGGGCGTCTCCTTTAAACATAAAAATTGGAAATGTAGGGTAGGTCTAAACTAATCAGATCTGTAGCAAGAGACACTTTTTTGGACGAAAGATAAGTAGTTTATCAATACAGATAAATAATATTAAGCTGTATGAACTGTATGTCTTTAAAAATATGTAGTAACATTTTTCACTATAACCAAAGTATTATAGACGTGGTACATATAACAAAGCTAAATCCCTGTCGTTCAAATACAGTGTCTTAAAAGTAACGTTGAACTCCGCCCTCGGCGTTCTACCTCTTTTCGCGCCTTGGCTCTTCACTGCAGAGAGTCGGGGGGACTTTTGAAAAATCTCTGGCTCTCTTCCCTACTATAGGAGGAGACATTGGAAAAACTAAAAGCATCTTCGAAGGGAGAATCTCATGTACATCATGTTCATAGTGTCGAACAAATTAGTATAAGTAGTCGAGTGTGATATTAAGTGATAGCTTCTTAGAGAATTAACAGGCAAACACTTGTAAAATTATGCAAAGATGTCGGTCATAAATTACGGTTTCCGTCTGTTTTTTCGTTGATTATCTGTAATATCAAATTACAGGCATTTCCTGGAAACTCTGCTGCCAGAAACTCTCTGTTTGTTACAGAATTGTTTTAGCAGTGCATGCTTAAGTCAAATGCAAACAATTTTGCCTTAAAGCAAAACCCTTCCGGGACTTTGTCCCCTGGCCCAAACCAGGTTGTTGCAAGAAGGTGTTTACCACTTTCGGTCGTTTAATTCCCCTCACATTTCACCCCTGACACTCAAAAATGGTGAAGTTATAAAGCGACTAACATGTTGCATCACCTCAAACATATAAGGAACATTCCTCCTTCCCTAAAAACAATTTCACGTCAATTGGCACAATTTAAACAGAATCTCCATTGTTATTAGTCAATGAAGACAGTTTGGTAGTCAGTTGTGTTCCCATTAACATTACTCACAGTAGTGTGTAAATATGTCAGGTAGTAATTAACACTCTCTGCAGGCTACTGTAGCTTTGTCTGGTAGGTGTGGACTTTCTGTTTCTTTTTTTTGTTGTTCAAATTGGAAGACGGGCTAAAAGTCAACACAGTACAGAGAAGCTAGTTTCTTTCTGAGGGAGATGGTAGGGCCTTCAAGGTGCCCATGTTTCGTGCCAGCGGGACTCCAAAGAAATTGGATCTCAAGGAAATCCATGCTCCGTTAAAAATGTTATATGAATTCCATTGAGTAAGTCGTGTGTAAAAGTTCATTAATGAAAGGGTCGTATTAGTTACGGTTGAATTCGACTTACAGTGAGCTTAACCTCAAAAGGTTTGGAAAGGCTTCTGTTGTAAAATCTCCAGTTTTTGTTAATAGATAGTCCCCTAAATGGACAGAATAAAAAATAATTGCCTTACAGAAACAATGTTATCATAGAAAACACCATCGCCAAAACTGACAACAAATAAAAGTTCACTAACTTCAACGACCGTTTCTTAACAAGGAATTTTTCACAAGAATTGCTAAAGGTTTAAAGTAGCCATGACACGTAAATTGGAATAATGGGAGAGTTATTTAGCCTGAAATTACACAAAAGCTATTTCCAAAACTATTTTATCACCCTTAAAGCCTTAAGCATTAATGAAGACTAAATGTTTTTAAAAATCGCTCCAGGAGGAAGACTGTTGAAAATGAGATTTCATACAACATAAAAATGACGTCATAAGGAACACCAACCTCCGACGTACACCGAACCTGACATACAACATAGGCCTCAGTACATACACTGTTATGCGATTGTAACGTCGGATTGTAATTCGAGGCAAGTCTATATTTTAATTTTTTCTGTCTGTTAGTAAAATTGAGAGTGGTGTCGGTCAATTATGTTTTTAGGGCTGAAATATACCTGATAATTCATTGATTGATAATTGAAGAACGACAAAACTCGACAGTGTTTCAAATTCGGTTCGGTCCGGTCCACAATTATACGTACAATGTGTGGACTGGCAGCGGCCAGTGAATTACTATATGCACACTGATAGGTTTGTTCCGCTGACACTTGCAAGAAAATAATTACAAAAAGTTAATAATTTTACTGCTTACATAAACCTCTCCAAGCTCAAGTCCCTGTCAATCGCTCCATACGGTTCTTTTGTTCGAATTTTGTGGAGCTGACTTTGTCTTATCCAACACGCTTAAATCTATATGGTTCTATGCTTAACGCATTACTCACCCCAGCTTCGCCACTGACGTTCTGTCCAGTATCGTATTCAATTTCTGCTTTAAAATCCGAGAAAGCTCACTGTAATGACAGTACAACATGTCTGACAGATGGAGAACCACTTTCTCTTCAACCTGTAATAATATGGTGCTGACTCAAATCGGCCATTCCAAAGAAAGTATTTAACTTGAGTTCATATGGCAGCTCTACTGTACAGTGCTGGCGATACATTGTGTAGCATGTTCGGTACTGTACCTATGCTGTTGCGTTGTACATGTTTGTACAGGTAGTAATCATGGCAAACGAGACGAAAAACTTTCGTGAACTACACACTTAATTGACTCAAAACAACTGGCAAGCACGATTGGGGGATAACAATTCCAAGGTTTACGATTTTTTGCGCAGGATTTACATTTTATAGACCTTGATTACCGGTATAATGGAATGCAAACGCTGTATTAAATGTCCAGATGATACCACAGTTAACAGCGAGCAGCACCTAAATTGACGTCACATGACGTAACAGGATTTTGAAAATTTTCGAGAACACAAACTTTTCAAGGCTCGAAGAGGGTATAACCTTTTTCAATTTTGGGGTGGGAAAACAAATTGTAAACGAACAGAATGGTTGATTTTCGTTGTAGAGAGCATACTCCTAAAGATTCCAAACGGTTTAAACCGTTTGATCAAACGTGTCGTGGCCACTTTAAGTGTGATGACTGCAGTGGGAGACAATTCGATCAATAGTTATAAGCACACCAGAGCCTAAGTATTTTCCTTTATTAAGATCCCATATGTTAATTCGTTCGAAACATGCAAAATGGTCATCATCTGGACAAAATGTTCAAAGAATATATACTTACATTTCTGACACATTGGGCGGAATGTTTCGAGGAATGCTTGTCAGGTTTCTGTTTCGACATTCCACGATGAACTTTGTAATATTGTCCAAATAGTCGAATTCGTCGTTGCAATTACACACACCTTCAGTGCCACAAGCATCATAAACTAATGGAATGTGAAGAAAAATATTTTCGGAAAAGGTAGTTGGAGCTAAAATAAGCAAGACGCTCGGTAGAAGCTTTCTTCTTGAATGTTTGAATATTTTGTGCATAAGATACTTCAATGTGCTGCAATGCCATAGGAAATGTGGTATCGACGAAGCCAATTTGACTAAAACATATCATATTACAACTCCGATATCAAAATGGTTTAATATTTCCAGAAGTTAGGTTTGTCAAAGTAACAATAATATTGTGAATCTTCCATAAAGGGTTGGGATTACAGTGTAATTAGAGACCTGTCATTAACTTGAAGAGAAATACTGCATTAGTGGTAGAGAAACTTTTGATATGCCTAAAACCATGGTTTGCACATTAGGCAGCAGCTTGGCTTTATTTTTAGAAATTAGATTCTCACAGAAAGACCCTATTGATAAGTAGCTCATGAACTATTCTGGCATACAGTTACAAAATTTGAAATGATGCATCATCCGTCACTCCTGCTATACGTAAAATTTTGGGGAGGTAAAACTATTTCTTGAGTGAATTGGTGAGACTAAATGGTTCAATGGTGTTGCAGCTACTTTCTGTGAATGCCATATTTGTCCATTGTAAATGCATTATTTCTCTTTAATAGGATGTATTACTGTATTCTTGATATAGAATGTGTAGCAACAAGAGCTGGTTTCCCTAAATTAGTGAACTATTACTTTCTTAGTTTCACCGTATGATTGTCACCGTCGGTAAAAGCAGTGATCTCCATGACACAAGAAATAGACACAGGCACAAGAAACAGGATTCCATTTAAAGAGAAATAATTAGAAACAGACAAGTAGGGGGGTCAGATCGGGCATTAAAGATATTGACTACAAAAGAAGGACGCACCCCCATACCGATGCGCCCATATATCTAGGAACAAGTCATTTAAAGGCAAGCTTGAAAAGCACTGAGATGCTTTTGCGTACATTAGTCTCTCACCCGTTTGTTTTCCGATAATGTATTACCATTAGCGGGCAACCACTGGCGGGGCAACAGGGACACGTGCCCCGGCCCCCACATTTTGGGGCCCCCACATTTGGAAATTATATATACCTTAAGTGTTCCGGTACTGAGTCAAGTGTTCCTATGCTGTACACACGCTTAGTCGGGCCTGTGTATTACCTATGAAAGGACACAAAATCTAAAATATTTGCTTGTGTGTTTTTATAAAACGACCTTTATGCCATTTTAAGAACGACTAGTATTACTCCAAAAGAGTGAATTTAAGATTTTGCTCACATCTTCTTAAAACATGCAGAGTATATTTTCCCCTAAAAATTACAACAGTTCAAATACTTGGCAGCTTCAGAGACTGAACCGTCGTTCCCAATTTTCTTGGATTTGCTTCTCTTTCCCTCGGAAAATGAGACGTAAGTTAAACGGAATCTCTGACGTATACTGTAAGGAAATACACTTCGATCCAATTACGTCCCACGAAAGCGGGGCTCCAAACATTAAGGAATAATCGAAAAGAACTGCACACAAGTAAGAGTGTGTGTGAGATCTTAATAGCCTACTTTGGCACCAATTTTCGTCCCATCAGCATTCATAAACTAGGGCTTTTCTTGCTTCGTGTTCAAAGAAATGCTTATAAGCTGAGGGGATCGCCTTTGCCAGTTAAAAGGCTAAACGTTGTCCCTTTGAAAACACAACGAAGGCCGACCAAGGTTTAACAATCTTTAACGCAAAGGCAAAGCGGCTCATTCTTGGACAAAATCTCTGTTCATTTGCAAGATAGGGGGACTGAAATTTTAGGCATCTATAAGCCCATCTCTGAAAACACCTTTATGTTCAGCTAAATTAAACCATAATTGATCGATGCTTCGTAAAGCAAACAAATATCTCACAATATATACAAAGAGAGTTTTCGACTAAACGTAGCCATTTACAAACGCAAATTTTTTTGGAGAAGCGTAAACGCTCCTTAAAGACGTCAAAACCTCTTTAACAGGAAATTGTCAAACTTCGAAGCAACTACCTTGATAACCAGAAAGCCCAAAGGCTTAGTGATTCCTCGCTGAAAAGGAATGATTTGTTGCACTGACTCGGTCACCTCTCAATTTTACAATTCTTTACTTTTTCATTTTTACGATATTTTCACATCTTGACCTCTGCTTACCTCATATGACCTTTGAACTTTACCAAAAAGTGAATACAGTAACAAAAAAAGAAAAAAAAACAGATATGTCCCAGTAGGGAATCAAACCAGAGACCGCCTCCGTGAGAAACCGAACCTTGGTCCACTAAGCTGTATTTTAAATAAGAATTATTACACTAATAGTTGTGCTTGTGAAAAAGTAACTGTTTATCTATAATTTTATCTTTGGAATGGTAAAAAATTCAATCTTAACTTTTCTTTTGCAAACAAACGCAGGACACAATTTGGAGGCACCGCCCACTGTCTATTTAGTTTACGAGGTTGGCGTAGTTTCCC
>WURT03027014.1:0-15496 GCA_009936505.3 Holothuria glaberrima | reverse complement strand
GAGGATTTTGACATTGTTCTTCCATTGATGTTTGTATTTTGTCCGAAATGTTTCAGATTCATCGTCAAATTGGGCAAGTTTTAGTTGTTTGAACGGTGGCGACGGCGTATTGATCACGTGATCCTGTGTCCATGTATATAAGTCCGTGGTCTATCCACTTAACTATGATTCCTAATACTTGATACAAATTCTGTTGCTCTCCTTTGCACATATTCAATGAGGGTAATGTCCTTTTTATACCATGGAGCTCAAATAACATTTCCATATTCGAGATGAGGTCTAACAAGACTGGAAAATAATGTGCGAAACATATCACAATCCATAAACGTAAAGGTATATCTCATCATTCCAACAATTCTGTTTGCTTTATTGACTACCACCTCAGCACGTGATCTAAACATAAGGTCGTAATCCATGTAAACACCCACCCAAAATCCTTTTCACACTTTTGCTTTCCAGGTTGATAGATTTGAAATAGTCGATTGTGCAATACTTTGTAAGTTCCTTCTTGTACAACTCACATTACCTTCTTTCCTTTTGAAAATTAAGTTTATATGAACTTTGAAAATTAAATGCTTTGTCATAATAACTATAATAATTCAGGCCTCAAAGGCAACTTGTTTTACGACACTAAGCGACTATAAATGTGGGAGAAACCTGTGGCATATATGGTATATTGTGCGGATATTGTTTGTATATTCTACCACCTCTAGCCATCCGTTATTGAGAATCCTGCATTCTGATTGGTTAAACACTGACCTGTTATTATGCAACACACGGTCAGTAAACGTAAAGACTGATAAAAATAAAATTTTTCACACATTTTCGGTGGTAGAATAGGAATAAACCACATTTGTCTCATAAACCGTCTCGACTCCAGATTTGGCAAAGTAACGGACTCGGCTTCGCCTCGTCGGTTATTTTGTCAAATTTGGAGTCTTGACGGTTTATTCACCAGTAATAGTTCGACAAATGCGATTTATTCCTTAAGTCGAGTCACTCTAAAACAGTAAAAGACAGTGATCGCATGTTGGCACAAAGTGCAGAAACTTTAGAAAAACATAGAAAAACAAAGACAGTAATTATGAGTAGCACAAGAATGACATCACAAATTATTGCGCAATCTACCATATTTAATTGAGTGAATAAGCTTCAACATTTTTTATCTCATCTCAGGAATGTTCTGTGAAGATGAGAGTTGGACCATTTGGATTTATTTGCAAGATTTATAACAAATATGTCTGAAGTTTGGTACACTTTAAACTAACTCAAAAAACGGTTGTATGTTGCATAAAGTGCGTTGTACAATGTAACCCTTGTTTCTGTCCTTATTGTGTTTTGTTTAGGGAGAAAGCACTGGCGTAGGAAGCGGGGGTGGGGGGCTGGGGCGATTTGTGGGGGGCGGAAGTATGCCTTAGCCCCCCACTTTCCAAGCACGAAAACCAGTCATTTGTCTCTTCTGTAAGAAATGTCAAACATTTGCAGTAATTTACCTTAGAATTTGTCCAAATTGATGCACCAAATTGCATCCAAGGGCCCTCAAATATCGAAAAATTTTCTAAAGGACTAAGAAATGTCAAAAATTTGTAGTAATTTACCTTAAATTTGTTCCAAAATGATGCACCAAATTGCATCTAAGGACTATCAAATATCAAAAAATATTTCCTTAAACCCCTCCCCCAGGACGGCCATCCGAAACAAGGTTCAGCCCCCAGTCTTGAACAGCTTCCTACACCTATGGAAGAAAGTAACCTAAGCTTTTGATGTTCCAAGACATATGTAGCTTACGTGGTTTAGTTTATACTTCTATATTTTCACTTCTATATTCTTTCTAGCTATAGGCCCGAAGAATCAAACACGGCCATTCCTTACTTTTATAGGCCAATGGCGGACATAGCTTAAAGCTGAGCAGTGCTCAACACTCATAGCTTGATAGCGTTATACTAATGAAGTATTAATCGGTCCCTAAGTTTGAAAATTCCATCAATTGCATGTTTGCTCTCTTGTTGTATCCAAAGCTTATGTTCAGTGTATATATTAACATTTGGCGATGCTCTCCGCCCTCCGAGTCTATACACTGAAAGAAAAAAATGTGACCACCGGTTAACATATCGTCCTTCTGACATGTGACACGTACCTACCATTTAAGCCTTTCTAGCTCAAAATCCCAGTGGTCATGGTATAGAAATTTGAAAGTGCCATGAAAGTCCATATTGTGAGCTTTAACCAGAGTCGTGGCATGTCCAGGTTGAAAACTTCTACAAGGATCTAGGGGCGGGGAAGTAGATTGATTTAGTGTGTAAGTCAACTGGGAAATATTGGAGCGCTACCTGAAAAGGCAGCAGGAAAAAAAACGGAGGGAGACTTGGTCAAGTCTAAAGTACCTTTTACAAGTCATCGCACTTTGAAACGCGAAGAATGTTTTCACGTATTGTTGGCAGACGCTAAGGCCTAAGAGGCTTAACTTCCATAGTTACAATAGAAAAAAGCGTTTTCTTTTCTTGCCAGTAACTTTTGAATATTCATCCAGAGTTGACTTCCACAAGAACGGAGAGTTGCTTTGGGAAGTTAGTCATTCGGTCTCAAAAAAAATTGAAGCCCCGGGGCTTCACTGTAGGTTATACGCAATAGCGTCTAGTGACCTGATTCGGAAAGTTACAGTAGGGCATGGTAAACTGCACGAAGCCAAGTTAAGAAAAGAAAAACGGGAGACGCAGAAGAATCGAAAAAAGCTAAAACGAAGAAGATAAAAAAGTAAAAAGCAAGTGCAACAGCTCGACAACTTTCGCGCAAAAAGACTTACTTCCGAGTCTGCCGGGGACTAGAACTCTTGAACAAAAGATTCCCAGTCGAGCGCCCAAGGTTTACCAACTGATCTATGGCAATGTTGGAATCAGTCGAAAGATATTAATACTTAATACTCGGCTAGTGTAAAGCAGTATAATATACACGAAGGTCGAGTTACCGGAAAGTGGGGGGGGGGGGGGGCAGCTCGAGCAAACACCCTTTACGGCTGCATCCTTAGTATTGGTACCGTACTTTATAATGCCTGAAAGACGTCCAAATGATGTTGTTTCAATGCATAAATGTTGTACATATTTCCTGTAAATGTTTAAAGTGGTCTGTAAATGTTTCTTCGTAAGTTGCTCTGTAAATGACATCAAGGGAGGAGGGACGAGAGCGGGCTGTAGGGGAGCGTAGGAAGCCGTGTTGTTCCGACGCAGAATTTGTCTTTTTTCAGGAGACATATCGTTAAGATAGCAGGTACGATAAATGTGTAAACCTGACCCTGCGGTAGCATCAGGATTTACTTGATAGGGATCCAAGCTCTCCGGCACATAAATTTAGCCTGTTTTGCGGCCTCTGGATTCTTGTTCAAGTTCTGCAAAAGCACAAGTCTCCCCGCCCTAATGTCAAAGATTCCGAGGAGTCGGCTGTCCATAGTGTTTTAAAGGTGTGCAAGCATCATGGGACTGTTAGAATTTTGAGCATCGAGAGCGTCTTTAATAAGATAGGGGCTTACTGAATATGATCAGTTTTAACTTCGATTACTGTATAGTAAGAGTTAGATAAGGTTTTACGGCTCAGTTTCTTGATTATTGTAGAAAGACTGTGCCAAATTAAAGGCATTTGACCAATTTTAGTGCCATATTTTGATTGTATTAATCCGCTATGTGAAGTGAGGACTTTGAGAAGTGATCAGGACTGGGGACATGCACCTATTATACAAGGCTTTCAAGCCCTTCTAGTTCAAATGTCCAGGTTGAGAACTTTTAACTAGGGACAAAGATCAGACCTGATTTAGTGTGTAAGTCAATGGGGCAATAATCAGTGGTTCGCAACCTTACCTAACACCTTGCAGAAGTTTTCTCCAGGTATGAGCTTGCCCCTCACAAGAAAGCCAACAAGTATGCCATTCATGGCAATTTCAATTTACCATACAATAACCGTGAAAATTTTTTGCTAGCGGAGCTCAAATTGTCCTTACCTTTACGCAGGCGTTTTTAATCAGTCAAAGCCTTACCTACGGTCGCCAGCTTGTAAGCCCAAAATTTCTTCAAAAATGTTTCAATTGACCCATATTTGGCACCAGTGAAACTTCATTTAGTCTTCTGTTATATTAAATTGACAAAAGACCCCCATCCTGTTAGGTAACATACTGCGAAAGTTGTCTCAATGTCTCCTCTTGACGGTGATATTTTTGAAGGTGAACAAATGGATTGTACGTATAAACGGGAGCGTGCTACCTTAATTGAAAGTAGGGTGGTAGCGGACCAATAATTCAATGTTCTTACACCGATAAATATTGACTGACAAATTAAGCGCCTTAAAAATTTTATGGGAGCTTGTTTTTGACTGTGGTACTTATAAAATGTGATCGATTGTTCATATTGTGTTTGAAGGCAATGGGATGAAATACAGACTGTGCAAAATTCAAGGCTATTTGACCAATTTTAGTGTCATTTTTTATTGTATTACTCCACCCTGTAAAGTGACGTCTTTGAGTACCGATCAGGGCTGGAAACACGTACCTATCTTTCATGCCTTCTAGCTCAAAATTTCGATGGTCATGGTATAAAAATTTGAAAGTGGCATGAGAGCCCATTTGTGAGCTTTAACCAGAGGGGTGGCATGTCTAGGTTGAAAACTTCTACAAGGATATAGGGGCGGGGAAGTAGCCTGATTTAGTTTGTAAGTCAATTGGGAAATAATAAGTGGTGCGCAACCTGGGAGCTATTACGGCTAGCTATTCGTAAAGGCTTCATGGTTACACCGTTCCTATTTAAATAATCCTATGGTAACTTAATGCCCTTTCATTGGTTACAAGCTGCTGCACCATTCAATTCATTTATTCCAGCAAATGGAAGTCAATGCAAAGTGGCTATACCTAAGGCTAGCCGTGGCTCATGGGGGCACAATGGCTATATGACCTCAAGGAAGAGAAGGAAGTGTCGCATCACACTTGGCACTGGGCAAAATGCCCTGCATTTTCTTGAAAAGTAAAATGCAAATATCTTTATGTCAATTCAGCTACTGCCCCCTTTAAGAAAATAAAGACATTGGAGCATGTTCTTGCACCCGTTCGACTAAACTTCGAAAGAGAAAGTGCAATAGTGGGACATGACACTAATGGGTAAACCGGTGGAAGGCTGAACTTAGGGCTCATGCCTATATTTTTTGGAAAATTGAAAACGTTAACTTACAATAAAAGTGTTCCATGGAATTGTTTTGCGGAATCTCCGGTTTCTCCTTCTAAAATATATATGGCACCATTCCCCTGAATCATGTACCCTTAAAAAACTAAAAACTCCCTTTGGAAAACTTACTCCATGCCCTTTTGCTAAGGTTTTGGTGGTTATCTGAGAATTGCCAAATTCTGATTGGATATCGTGAATTCATATTTCGAGAAAACATGCAACCACGGTAGTTTTCATCTTCAAATAGGGTGAATTTTATCATTTTCAGATAGTAGGGGCACGTTTCCCCAGTGTTCCTACTTAATAACATCCTTGCATTAAACATCCTAAAATAACATTTGATGAGCACTTAATAGACTGATCAACAGGGGCGCAATTATCGGGGGAGGGGGAGTGTGGGGGTGCTACACCCCTCAGAAATTTCCAAAGTGCGGTCTATCGGGGAAAATTTTGCCGCCCTTCGAGAAGAAAAGTTGCCATTTGTTTTGAAATTAATTTTACTTTGTCAGAAAATATCTAACTTATAGAAGGGCTACAGCTTGTCCGAAAGTTGATGATCAGCTTTGCGCGCATCCTTCATATGAGCTAATTGTCCAATTAATAACTCAAGAAGGACAGAGCAAACTTCGGATTATTGCAGTAACCTCTGCGATTGCCCATCATCGCTCTCAGACATCAAACCTGTTGCATCATAACGAAATCGAATGACATGTAGTCCTGACTATTAAAAAATAAAAGGGCTAAAGTCAATTTTTAGGTCTATTTAGTGCGCATTCAGTGCTATTTGTAGATAGGTCATCTGGGAATCGCTATGTAAAATGAAGACAAATATAACTAAAATGCCCGCAAAAATATTATTTTCCGCGCGCTTGGCCCGTATTTATGTTGTACTGTCGTTAACCTATCATAACGTCCCACAGAGCGAAGTGAGTATAATTATTGCAAAACACCCTAAAAACTCTATGACCCTCCACCCATCCACCGCGGATACAGCTTCATCTTGAAGAAATCGACCGGCCGTTAGTCCGGATTGCGTTATTTTGAATAGATGTAGACAGACGGCGACTTTACTGTGCGTAAATACCCTCTGCAGACAGTAAAATGCTTTATTCTACTGTCCACAATCGTGTAAATGCTTCAGAGCTTGCAGTGGGGCTTCTTAGTCTACATCCCCACAAAAGGCATCACTGAAATGGGCCCTATAGCGGGAACCTGATCCCCATGCCAAATACGATCTTATGTTTCTACTAGTTTGGAGCTAGTAGGCCTACTTCCATAACTAAATCGATTAAGTTGATGTTGTAGTAGATAAATAAAAACGGGTGCGCTAAGGTCAAATTGATAATGTAAAAGCTAAACTGCGTTTTCCGGTAGGTTTATTTATTTTTTTTTATTTTTTACTGGGAGGGGGTATATATTGTCCTCCCGTTATAGCCTACTTAAATTTTCCATTTTGTATTTTTCCAAAATTTCCTTAAAACGATGGTCATGAGTTAAGCCCTCTTGACACATATGTTTTGTCGGGAATGAAACCCTTGAGAGAAATTACACCAACATCCTCACTCACTGAGCTTTAGGCACGCCCTACTGACCACAAATCACACTCAGGTACGGTAACATTTTTGAACGCTAAAATTAGACCGTAACTGATGATCGATTTAATGGTACAGGGGAATTGTGAGTAGAAGGATGGATGGTAAAAGGAACGGCATAAAACAATGATACCACTCTTATTGTCCAACATCAGATAAGCTAATTATAGGCATACGACACTGAGTGAGGTTTGCTCGAAACCCGTGCAGAGGTTTTTTTTTTTTACTATTTTTTCAAGTTCTCACCATATAACTGTATAATGAACTCAAACGTATGATGCATTTCATCACGAGCTGTTTCCAAGGGCTTAGGAAGCGTTGGTGGAGGCTGGGGCTAAACCTTGGTTTTCGTCCTTGTGAATCGAGGCGGCAGAAGTACACTTCCGTCCTGCAACATTTTTACACTAGGGAAGTTCCCTAGTGTAAAAATGTGGTAGGACGGAAGTATACTTCTGCCGCCTCGATTCACAAGGACGAAAACCTTTGGAGTAAATTTCTTTTAAAATCGCTCAAATATTGCACGAAATTGCATCTAAGGACCCTCAAATGTTCAAAAATTTTCCAAAGGGGAAGGGGGACCCGATCCCCACCCAGAACCGCCTCCAACCCCGCTTCCAGTCAAGAGCAGCCAGATTCCTTCGCCTACGGCTGTTTAAAACATGAACCAGCCTAATTGTATATTTTATACAATTAGTCGGTGGAGACAGATTGAGACGTCTGGGAAGAAATTCCAAACGTGACGTTGTAGTGCCGCTAAATTAAAGGTATCCTTTCCATTGTTTGGGATTATTAAACCAATACAGCACGTCGTGATTTTATCGGGTTATTTAATTTGTGATAATAAGAGCATAGTCCTATTCTTTTCAAAATCAAAACTTCCATGAAGGATATCAAATTTTCAGTTTTCACGTTTTTCACCAGAGAAAACTGACTGGAAACAACTGAGGAAATCTATCACTAAAATAATTTCAGTCTTTGGAGCAGATACCGGGTAATAATTGTACTAAAAAGTAAAACGGCCTACCTTGTGTCTAGAAAACAAATTGGAAGAACAGAACATTTTTGTAGGCATAACCGGGGTCTACTGTCTAGGCGGACAGATTTTTACTGGAGAGAAAACTATTTGTTTCGAAAGTGAAGGATCTTTCGAAAGAAGTGATCTACTCATGGTTTTTCTGGTTTCAAAGGTATATATGCTCTTTTGCCTTTCATTTTGGGTTAAAATGCCGTAGGAAATTGCTATGAAATCTGCATTGTACACGTAGCCCAGGTAAAGTAAGGCAGTTGATAAGTTTTCGGTTGGGCAGAATGGTAAACAGTATGTGGGGTAACCCTGAGGGAGTGGAGTGCTTCCTTTTGGTCATTGAAGACCAAAAGTAAACACCTATTATTGGCTGGGTGACCAGGACTAATAGAGTTGTTGAGACTTTCGTGTAACTGGTGTGTATGATTAGGTTTGCACAATGAATGCCATTGAATTTCCATTTGTTATAGCCTAGGCCTATATTGTTTTTATTACTCCATTGGTGATTGATTGAACTGTACTTGTGACAGGGTCTACCCGATGATCCCGGGGTTCAATGTTCCCAGGTTTTGATGTTCTCAAGGTTCAATTTTCCCGAGGAACATTGAACCTTGGGAACATTTAAATTAGAGCCATATGTGATTGCATGTACTTCTAAGGCTCTGAGTAATTATAGAATACAGGGCCACTTGAGGGTTGTATCTGTTCTGAGCATTTGGATGCGCGGATGCGAAGGATGCGAAGCCAAAGTTCACCTGTATTCATCTGTAGGCCTTCAGAGAAAAATCTGATGGCAGAAGGGGAAGAGAGTCAAATACTTCTCATATTATCCCCCATTAATGACGTCAGTCTATCAGCAGTCCGAAAGGCCTTGAAAGCATTCACTGTGGTACACTTTACTGCTTCTGCTGGGAGGCTATTCCAGGCATTAACAATCCGGTATGAAAAGTAATATTTCCTAATATCTAAATTACATTGGCTCTTAATTTGAGACTTTGCCCTCTGGTACTACCTGTGTCCCTTACCCTAAACAAATCTCTATAATCAACATCCTCAAAACCCTTGACAAGGCAAAAAACTTCAATAAGGTCCGACCTGAGATGTCTCATTTCTAATGGCATTAGACCTTATAGGTCCAGTCTACTGGAACAAGTCGAATCATTAAAACCAGCGAGCATTTGAGTGAAATGCCTCTGAACCTTAATTTCCAGTAAGAACTATGACCTGCCTCAAGTAGGGGTTCCAGGCTGGACTACAGTGCTCGAAAATTGGCCACACCAGGGACTTGTACAGGGGCAGCAGAACCTCCCTATCTTTATAACTTAATGACCTTTTAATAATACCAAGTATTCTGTTACTGTAGCCTTCTTTACAGCCTCGATCAGCAATATGCCTACCAGGTTTAAGTGACTTATGAACTACCACCCTAAATCTTTTTCTTCATTAATTGACTGGAGATTTACACCATTTATCTTTTAAACAAATTCAAGATTATTCCTTTCAACATGTAGAACCTTACATTTACTATGTTTAAAAGCATCTGCCAGTCATGCCAGCCATGACACAAGTTTGAAATACAGTATGGCAAAGCAATTCTGTGAAACAACTATCAACACTTATGTTCAAATGGCAAAATACAGGGTACTTCAATAAGCCTACTATGTGAGCAAATTAATGTGGCATGAAAGTTAAATGTTTCCCATGCACAAGGTTTTGTTCCGATCTCTTGGGTGTAAACTAATCTCACCGTTTGAGACAGTTAAGCAATATCACTGGAAGGATTGTCTCCAGGATGATTTACCGATGACCAGTGGTAATGGAATGTAAAGCGCTTTGAGACTGACTTCGTTCACTGTAAGCGCTATATAAAAACTGACCATTATTATTTATTATTATTTATCAAACAATGTAATGTAAACTGTATTGGCCCCATATCTGAAAAATTACCTATGTGTAAGGGGCCCTTTTTGGACCCCATTTTCTCAATGATTCGAAATTTAACTTATGTGGCTAAGATTATCTAAGCTTTATGATAAAGTTGTACACAGGTGGGATAAAGTTGTAACCATATAATACTGCCGAAAGTTATTAAGGCCTCCAAATACTTGATATTGGACACAGGTGGGCTAAAATTTTGAAAGAAAAAGCTTTCTGGTATTTGGTTTTGGAAGAGAGCTGAGATACAAAATGGTGCTATATTTGACACATTTTAAAGCTTTCTCTTTTTTTTGCCTCAACGTTTTTCACACATGACAGCCAATAGGGGCACGCCTGTTGTGCTTCTGCCTGGATCCACCTCTGGCAAGGATCCCCATATCAGTGCCAATGCCCCCTATTCCCTGCATTCTCCGTAGTGCCCACCTGAGACTTCCCAATGCCCCCTGGGAGCAGTAGGGACCACTTTGAGAACCACTGTGTTAGACCATAACTGTGATTATCTTTCTTATTAAGCACTCTCATTTTATTGCAATACCTGCAGGTCCTACCGTAATTACAATGATGATATCACTGCGACCTTCAAGAGACCCAGATGGCATGTATGAGATGGATGAAATGGAAGAATTACTAAAGGAGGAGGGAGAAGAATTTGATAAAGACTCAGGGAGTGATGACTCAGAGGATGTCATTTTTCAACAACCTTCTCATCATTTATCTTTTAAACAAAAGAGATTCCTTCAGAGCCTTCCAGCTGGCAGTTTGGTGGTACAGATTGCTCACAGATTAGAGAAAGAAGGAGCACCACTTCCTTTTTACTTGTTTTGGCCTTGGCCCAAGATAAGGGCCTCATTTAGAGCTTTAATTTGGCTTGGATGGCTAGCAGTTATAGTGGCAGCCTTTTTGCCCATTATTCAAATGTATCTGTTTCCAACATACTGTCATGAAAGAGTACAGTCGAAAGCATGGTGGTCGGAAGGTCCTCTACTGCGAGTGGATTTGACACCAAACTCAAGTCTTTCTCTCTTAGAAGAAAACTATAAACTTATAGAGGAGATTGATGTGAAAATCATTCATCTTTCATCACCTTCCTGGTTGGTAAATATTCATAGGGTACCTAAATTATCTACAGCAGAACTGGAAAAAGCAGAACTTACAGCACTGAAAAAAATTTGCTCATTTTGCCACAGACATGAAATGAAAGTTGTCATGAGCATCAATGTTGCTGAAGTCATGCAGCAACTCATGCTTCTTATGAAGGTTTGTATTAAGGTTTGGTGTATTGAATGTGGCTAGTATTATCATTTGGTATGACAGTCCAGGGTTTCTTCCTAGGATTTGCTTTCTAGAGGAGTGGGAGGAGCATTTGTCCTCATCACGATTGTTGTAAAATATTTCTGTCTTTGTTAAATGATTTTAATGCTAAACTTTGCAATCTTTTGCAAATTTTGGAACTGATTATATGTTTAAGTTGAATGTCTAGACTTCTATAACTGTGAAAGGGGGCTGCTTGCAAAAGCAACCTGCTTCTCCAGCCCTCCTCCACTCCCAAGTCTTGACAATTGTAATTGTAAATATATAAATTTATGGAAAATAAAATAAACTGAACTGAACTGAATTGTTAAGCTTACCCTAGATTTAGGTGGGAAAACTGGATAAAATGGTTAGCAAATCAGTGTATTGGCTGTAATGCAAATCATTTATTGGAATGTCATATTATTGGAGTATTGGATATTAAAATATTGTATTCTTTTGAAACATTGGTGACAAGAAAACTTTTCCATTTCATTTTTGATTCCTTGGTGAAGGCAGGCAAGGAATCTATGTGTTGGTGATGTCATGTGTATGTATGTGTGTGTGTGGGTGTATGCATGTGTGTGTGATGCCTGCTTGTAAACACGGTATCTCAAGAAGGGTAACTCTGAGGGATCTCATACTCAGCATGAAGATTGCCCTTATTGAGTAGATGATCCCTAGTGTTTTTGGTGGAGGTCAAAGGTCATTTGGGGTCACCAGAAGTAAAAAGGTCAAAATCTTGTAAACATCTTAAGAAGCGTACCTGTGAGGGATCTCATACTTAGCATGTAGATTGCCCATATTGAGTAGATGATCCCTTTTGTTTTTAGTGGAGGTCAAAGGTCATTTGGGGTCACCAGTAGTCACAAGGTCAAAACCTTGTTAATAAGATATCCCCAGGAGTGTAACTGTGAGGAATCTCATACTTAGCATGGGATTGCTCATATTGAGTTGACGATCTCTATTTTTTGTTTGTGGAGGTCTAAGGTCATTTGGGCTCACCAGAAGTAAAAAAGTGAAAATGTTGTAAACACTCTATCTCAAGAAGAATTACCGAGAGGAGATCAATGGTCATCTGGGGTCACTGGAGGTCAAACTCTGAAAACTTTTTGAACACTCTCAATGTAGAAAGCTAGGATATATACTTCTCATGGTGTTGCATTAAATCCAGCAGAGAACTCATATGGGTTTTGTCAGATGTAAGAGGTGAAATCACCAAATGCCAAAAAGCAAATTCCCAAGAATTCCCAAAGTCAAATATAAACACAAAACTATATCATTCCAGCACACAAAGATCACATTCAACTAATGACTGAAAGAAATGGGATATCCTGCAGACATGCCAAGTATTTCAATTTTAGGTGAATTTATTATTATTATTTTCCTTAATTCTGCCATTATGAAAACCCACATCAAATACACTGCTTTTTAATTGCAGAATCTCTGCCCACAAAGCAGAGGACAGTTGTGGAAGTTCACTAGCTTATTTGATTGACAGCCCTCCCTTGTCCTTATAGGGACGTCCATGTGAGAATGCATCAATTGGACATTGGAATTAATTAAATGCTACCATGGGTTACTAGTTATATAAAGAGAACTGAGTTACTGGCCATTTGGATCAGATATGCTTGAGTGTGCATGAATTGTGATTGCTTGATTGAATAAAACAAATTGTAACTGTATACTGTCTGTGTGGATATATATCCCTTGCCTAGCCAATGTTTTTCTTCAGAGCAGTTTATTTATATGCTTGAGTGTGTTTGTTAACACAAGATGTGCACAGAGCAGGTTTTGTGCAACTTTGGTGAAACTTGGTAGATGAAGTATGCATTCACTGCCAACAACTTTGAAGACCATGTTGCAGTCAACAGAGATACAGGCAAACTTCACATTAGCTAAAAAATGTTGTATGGTATGCTCATGGCTCAGTTTCATTTCATTATTCAGCAAGGAACCAGCACGCCCAAGGGGCTTTTGTATTAAGGGGAGGTGAAAAATCATTTTAGTTCACAAGATTTCGACAGGTTTTGACCGTATTAACATGATATCTCAAGTAGAATAACTGTGTGGGATCTCATGCTTGTCATGTGGGCCACACATGCTTTTTACAGTATATCATATGACAAGGAATCACTAAGACTTTTGGCTTTCTAGTTTGTTTATTTAAATAGAATGTGTGGTAAACCGGCACATATTGATTTTTGTTGTACAATGTTTGTGTGATTTTGATTACAACATAAATTGGCTAGTTGTTAATTCAAATTTTGTTAATGGTGAACTATGGTGTCCAGGATAATTTGATGTTGAATGTTGGCTATTTATCTCTTAAAAGATTAAAATACAAATTTTACCCATAGCTTCTGAAAAGTTATTACATTCTGATCATTCCTATGAAGATATACACATTAAAGCATACCTTCTTACAGTGTTGGACATAAAAATTTTGTTGCATGAAATTTCAAATTCCTCATTTTAATTTTCTCTTTTTTGTTTCATTTCAGGTTCAAAATAATAATGAGCAAGAGGACTCAGAAACAAAACACAGAAATGGCATAGCTAACGCAGACTATAGTCAAGACACTGACCTCCTTTATTCTTTTCTATTGCATTTAGTAGATCAAGGGGTGGATGGGTTTTATGAACAAGAGTCCGAATCTAAAAATTTAATATTGCAAAGTGAATTGTTAAAATCCTTTACAAAATTAAAAAATGAAACTAAACAAGATATTTTGTTTGGCATAGATTCTAGCTTGGCTTTAAATTCATCTTTTGCTAGTATGACTGGTGTTGAGTTAGATGCAAGCTGTATTTCAACTGCTCTAAATTTAGATAGATGGATGGAAGACCTTTTTTCTATGCCTCATAGAACTATCCTCTGGAAACTGCCTCAAAATGAAATCTCAGGTTTAAATCAAATTAACTCTAATTTGACTTTCCTTGGATTAGTTTTACCAGGAATGCCAGTACTGGAAATTAGGCATCTTGAACAGCTCAGAGCAGATAATAGCAGCAACACAGTAAGTTTTGTGGATGTTACTATTTATGTTTCTTGTTTAGTTACAATTACAGTTTCATGCGAAAGAAAGATTCCATATCAACCTTGATTTTGCCATTGTAGTTAAGTCATTGCAGCAGCATTCAGTTTCCTGACAATGTATGTCTTCAGATCACGCAGTGTTGGCATTAGGCAGTAGGATCACACTTTTCTCAACAACCCTGCAAATTGTAAAATTGTACTCAGGAATTTCCTGCACCTGTTGCGAAAACCTGTTGAAAATATTTGACTTTTGTGTTGCAACTTTCTGAGATCTTCCTTTGAACCAAAATCCCCTCCCCCAATGTTTTAGAGTTTGGAATTCTTCCCCCCCCCCTAACAAATTCAGAGACCTAGTGCCAACTCTGATTTCAGATTATTGTCTGAATTTTTTCAGCATGTTTGAACCACCTCAGAATTCTTATGTTTTTAACCATGTGACTTTTTTTTAATTATGATCTTGTGATCTCATTTAAGAATAGGACAGCTTACACTCTGTTAGTCTAACACCAGTAAAGTTGTTCAGCCTAGTAGGATCAGGAAGGACATAAACTCTTCATCAAAATCCTCTAAACCCATCACCCCTTGTGTTAAGAACCTGGAAAAAGTCCTCAAATGATCGTGTGTCTAAACCATTAACAATCAAAAACGAAATCCTCATAGAACCTTTTAAAATCGAAAGATGGAAGATGGAAATTGACCTTTTGGAAAAATCTGAAACTTTGTTGAGTCAGATTTTTGTCATCTACTTGATACAGTATTTTGGTAATGAGTGTAGTAATGAAATGATCAAAAAATAATCACAGACATAAACAGGGGAGTAGTCAATATGGAGTGGGTATGTTTTTGCATTTATAAAAGGTGATGTACAGTATCGTGACAAAGTTGGCTACAGTTTGCTTTTAAGCTCTGGCAAAGTAAGTGTGTAGTGAACTTCAAATACCATTTTTGCTGTCACATGTGCAGACCCTGGTCTTTTGCAGTGTGGTTAATAGGCAGTGGTGATGATAGTCATGAAATCACAGGCTTGTAACCAAGGGAGATCCAATATTTCATGTGAATGGAACATGGCCCATGGGGTAGAATTTGTTACATTATGTGGATTTATGATTCTGAAAGCCATCTCGTTTGTCATCTAAGGGGTGGTCACACTGAGAATTTTTTACAATGAGAGTGCTCAGTTTTTAATTGACTTGATTGGAAGTATCGGTAGGCAATGGTCATTTGATCTTCTTGATCCCCCCTGGGTATGGTCTAGTGGTCTAGTGTTTGGTCTAGTGGTTAGAGCATCTGACTCTCACGTGGGAGGCCCAGGTTCGATTCCCAGGTCGAGTCATATCAAAGACTTTAAAAATGGAACCTTCTGCCTTTGTGCGTGATGCTCCACATAAGCAATGGAGTAAGGGAAAACAAGCCA
>WURT03027003.1:0-15497 GCA_009936505.3 Holothuria glaberrima | reverse complement strand
GTTTGCTGCTACTTGTTTATAATTTGTTGCTTTATCATATGCACCTACTTAGGAAGCAGTATTTCTTTTTCCTTTAACATTTGTGAACATTAGCAAATTCTAAGAAGAGTTTCAAGGTCGGCGACGACGTAGGCATTTGGCGTAGCGGGACGACTCTTAAATCCCCCAGTTGAGCTGGCTGAACCTCTTGGATCCCACTTGCCCCAACTTCTTAAGCCCCTTTCCCAGTGTGACACATTGCTTACGATTTGCCCCACCCCCTATGGAATTATACTTGTTCGACACGCCTGTATCATTGGCTGAGGAAATATCAGTTGTAGCGTGCAGTCAGGCGGTCTTTGCTGTCTAAAATAACATTGTCCATCCAGTGACAGTTTTTTCTCACTCACTATTCTAAGTTGAATATCATTGCTCATTGTTTCAACACTGTCTTCACGACGTTATTACATTAGCGGTTGATTGGTTATTACATTAGCGGTCGATAAATTCATTACATTAGCGGTTGATTTCTTATAACACTGGCGGTCAATGAATTTATTACATTAGCGGTTGACTTTAACAACATTAACGGTCGTTATTACATAAACGGTTGATTATTACATTAGGGGGTGATACACACCCTATCAGGAAGGTTATTGTGCGGGCTTCTCCATAGCGCTCTAAGTACGCCACGAAGGTAGCTACCATCGGTTGGTCGGTAACCGTAGCGGTTGCCTTTCAAGCAAATATTGGGCCGAAATGTTCCCCGTATAGAGGGGGGGGGGGGCTGGGCTGGAATGATATATTTTAGAACTTCAAGTTGCATCTAGACAATATTTACTTTTGGATTTCATGCTTAAAAAACACATTGAGATTTTAAGACGAAAAATTAGATTTCATTCAAAGCAAAAACGCAGTCCCCCTTATTTGAATAAGTGATGTATGAGGGCATTCTTTTTCATAAATGGATTTTGAGAATCATGTTACAACATGTGTCTCAATGAGTTGTGAAATTGATGTACAGAGTAAGTCCTTGGTTAGCCTTAAATATGACATATTTATGTTCTAACATATCATAAAAGATCGTTAGTAATTAAAGATTATCATAATTATTCTATTTTATCTTTAGCCAGCGTACATGCTGGTGTATTCAAGCGTCGTAACTTGTAGGAGGAAGATGGCCCATTCGTCTGCAAGAGACTTGGATTTGACCGCGTTCATGGCGGAGGTCCGGTGACCTCCCCTGAAAATGTTTCGACAAAAGGAACACTCGTATGCAATTTCTCAGGTTTTAGGCCTTGAAATCATAATTTATACCGTAAAATTTTGAGTACTTGAGTACTCTACTTAAGTCGGCCAACTTTCAGTTATGATTTGAAAATATTGAGCGCAGTTGGCTCCCTGTCCCCGCATAGTAGGGCTCTGGATATGCATGGAGTGGAAGTTTGTGGACTTATAACGGCAACTTATTCAGGGGTGACACAGTAAAGAGTGGAACAGGCTTAGTTTTGTGGTCATATGACCAAACACGTCCAATGTTCTATCTCTTTGTACATTTGTCTGTAAAAGTGTCCGCACGGCTGTTTTGGCCGACTACTCATTGTAACTGATTACACAAAAGTTTGAAACTTGGTGGGGAGGAGCTTCATAGGACAATTCTGGGCTTCGGGAAACTTTCGCTTAGACAACGTAGCCTTTCTACAGCAATAGTCCTATTTGCGAAAACACTACTCTTCAACAACCATTTGCTGCCCGTCAATGACATCTATTTCAGGATAATTTCTGATCAAGACAAGGGATAACCGACTACTTTTATGTTATTATGTTTATTTTGGCAGTTGTCAAAACAATTTCTGGTTTCTTAAAAAATATGTGTATCTTTCGTAATTCGTGATTCGAGTGCATAAACACCATCCTGAACGAATAATTACACGTAAATGTCTTGAAAGTCGTATCAATATTTTACATTGCTACAGTATTTTAAAATAAATTTAATCGTTGTAAGTGACCGCGACATCGAAGTACTCCTCCGTTACCAACTATTGTTCATGAGAGCACTACTTCGGAGATAATACTCCCATGTGTTGTCAAGGTATGGATTACCCTGTGCAAACACTAGCAAAACAACAAACAAAGCATAGCTTTGTGTACCTTTGGCCAGCACTCTCTACTGCTTCTCTTTGTGTAAACATGTGCGAACAAGTGCAAATGATGGGTTACTAATCAGTAGCGTAGCCAGCTTTCCCAGTCGGGGAGGGGTGGGGGCATGGACAATTTCCCCGATTTTGTCATTTAGTTCCAGACTTTCCGGACCGCCATTTTTGGGGTCGCAGTGTTGGCGTATTCAGAGGCGCCGCCATGATCTGGTGATTGGGGGCACCACGGATGACGTCGTAATGCCATCTGAGAGCTCCGTCCCAAGTCTGCCTAAATTATTCTTCTTTTTAAGCGTCCTACGATTGCATGCAGCGGTGGAAAATCCTTCCTTCCCACTACATAAAGGTGCCGTCCTGGCGAAAGGGTCCAAGGGGAGGGGTGTTTCCCTCCCTTTGAGAAATTTTTTGTTAAATTAAGGTTGCTTTAATGCAGATGGTGCTATCTTTGGGATATTTCTGGAACTGAGAAGTGTCGATAATTTAGTGAATTCTAATTTTTAGTAAGGTAGAAGAGAGAGTATGTTGTCTAAGAGAAGGATATGTTGTCAAAAAACCTGAAGCCCCCTCTGAGTACTTTACTGCATTCTGTCTGGGGGAGTTTTTACTCAAAAATACGTGCGTGAAGTCTACAAAACATTCTTGGACTTAAAGAAACTTTCCTTTGCTTCATTGTGCATTATAAAAGGGTATCTAAGGATGGCAGACATCCTACCTACAGGGCCTCCTGGGAGCTCTTGACCAATTATATAAAATAGGGCACTGACATGATTCTTATTACCTGGCATCAAGATGATACTATAGACAGAATAGAGTATTGCATCTAGCAATTTACAACGATTTTATTTTTACCAATCTTGAATGAAAATCCAGACAAACAGATTCCAGCAATGGGGAATGGGGAATGGGGAATGGGAGTGAGGGAGTATAGGTGCAGGGAGGTGATATAAGACCTCCCTGATGCGTATAGCAATAGGCCCCATGGGTGAAAAACTTACAAGCGCGTTTCAGAAACTTTCAAGCGCGTTTCAGAATTAATACTTTTTCGTTGTAAGTGTATTAACAATCACCATCTATACCGATAATGGCTGTGCACAAAGCACTTGGTAAAAAGTTTTGAAAAATGTGTAACGGAAAATACGTACTTTCAACCTTCAAGATAATGCTACGGATTAGATTGAAAGATCCCATATTGATGCGAGTCCCCTACAGAGGCTGAAGATGTACCTCTGTTTTTCGGAAAAGTGTTTGTGATCACGGGATAGATCCATGTATGATTTTCCAGGACTGACTGGAATGTATTCATTGAGTCAACTTCTGACATACATGAACTCACTGAAACAATAAGCGATTACATCCACTATTATCCCATCATCCAAACTGAATAAATGTTACTACAATAACAAACCGTGGATCACGAAAGAGATTAAACAGGTCATCAACAGAAAGAAAGGGGTGTTTGGTAGAGGGAACAAGGAAGAGCTGAAGGTAATACAAAAGGAAGTTAAAAGAACTATTAAAAAGGAGAAGGTGGCCTATAAACGGAAAGTTGAAGAATATTTTACAAAAAATGATATGAAAAGTGTTTGGAAGGGACTTAGATTAATGAGCGGCTACTCTTACAGCTATAGAAAGCCTAATGTTTTGCCAGAGAAAACAGTCGACTATGCCAATGAGTTGAATCAATTTTACAATCGTTCGACTGCTATGATTTCTCGGTCAAGGTAGATGAACTTATAAATCTACCTTCTGCCAATTCCATATCCTTGTTTACTAATCAGTGAGGATGATATTCGCGACCATTTTAGTCGATTGAACCCTTCAAAAGCTGCCGTCACAGATTATATTTCCCCACTCGTTTTAAAAAATCGTTCTTATCAGTCAGCTTTTATTTTTACCCATACTTTTAATTTGTGTTTTACTAATCAAATAGTATCATACATTTGGGAACCATCTCGTATCATTCCCATACCGAAAAAGCCAATACTTTCTTGTTTAAATGTCTTGCGACGAGTAGCTTTAATTTCTGTTGCGATGAAGATTTGTGAATCATTTGTTTTGGATTCACTTATGCAATTAGTTTCTAAAAGCTTGGATCCCTTACAGTTTGCCTATTCAAAAGGCCGGAACACTGAATATGCAATTTTATTTTTTCTCGATAAACTGTACTCTCATTTAGAAGGTTCGAAATTTGGTAAAGTACCTGCACGTGTTATATATTTTGTTTTTCATCTGTCTTCAAAACAATTCAACCTCATCTTTTGGCCGATAAACTATTGAAATTTGAAGCAGTCCCACTTTCGCTGATCAAATGGATTTTAAACTATCTCACAAACCGGTCGGAATATGTTAAATTGTGTAGTAGTGTTATCTCTGATGTTACTATTTCTAATACTGGTGTTCCTCAGGGAACGGTTTTAGCCCCTTTCCTTTTTTCTGTGTATACTTCTGATATTCGCTCTACCCATGTCAGCTGCCCTCTTATTAAATTTGCTGACGATGCTGCCCTAATTGGCCTTATTTCAAATGACAACCATACGATTTACCTTGATCAAATTAATCATTTTGTGGATAATTGTAATGTAAATTTCCTCGAGTTGAATGTTAAGAAAACGAAGGAGATGATTATTGATTTTAGAACCAAACACAAGGTCACACCGGATCCCGTGTTAATTAATATATATAATATTAAAATAATAAGATTGTGTTGTAGGAAGGGTTACCGAGTATAAGTATTTAGGAGTCGTAAGTCGTTATTGACAATGATTTAAAATGACATGAACATATTGCTCATGTAGAGAAGCGTTTAAAACCCAGATTGTATTGCTTACGTAAGCTTAATTCTTTAAGTGTTAGCCACGATAATCTTGCCACATTTTACAATTCCATTCTCTGTAGTGTATGGACTTACTGTCTCTTATGTTGGGCGGGTAACTCTGCAGGGCCTTTTTTAAGAATTTTTTACTGGGGGGGGGGGATTGTTACGAAATTGACCATTTTTTTGCGATGGGCGCGATACCAGCCGTGAAGCACGAGGTTGGCGGGTGGAGTACAGGGGCAAAGCCCCTGTGGGGGTCCAGGGGGCAAAGACCCCGGAAGCTCTGAGGTTAAAGATATTTCTGAGTGAAAAATACAGTCTCATGGTAGGTATATTTTGGTCCATCATAATGCAGCCATCAAATGCAAAAAATCCCAATAATTTTAGTGCATAAGGCTATTCCTCTACTCAAGCCACCATAATATTAAGCGGTTGGAGTCCAGGGCCTGCTTTAGGGCCCCTGGTGGGGGTCCAGGGGGCGAAGCCCCGGGAGCTCGGACGTTTTAGCATATTTCTGAGTGAAAAATAAAAGTCTCAGTAAAGATATATGTTGGGTTTTAATGCATCCTCCTTAACAAATACTCCAAACAATTTTAAAATATTAGACTACTCCTACTGTCAGGCTACTATATGTTAGCTGAGTGGGGAGGGGGCATCTGAGGGCCGGGACAAAGGCTCTGACTGAGGACGCATTCCCCCAATGCCCTCCTTGGTACCGCCATTGAGAGTAAGCGGAAGGTCACCATTGAATGGCATGTACTTTACGAAGGAATTTTTCACAAAAATGACTGTCTAGATTGCTAGAAGTTGCCCTTTACATGTATTATAAGTAATTTATCACCTTATTTTTCTCATCCTTGTCTTCCTGAGTGAAGTAGTTCAGTACTGTCTTCTAGCCTGTCGACATAAAATTGGGCAATTTTCATCATTTGAAAACAAAATTTCCCAAAAAAAGGGACCATACTGGGGGGGGGGCAAATGAACTGACTGGGGGCTGTGCATGGGACTGGGGGGTCCATGGCCCCCAGTATGTATGTTAAAAAAGGCAGTGTTAAACACTGACAAAAAGCCATATAAAAGTCCTGAATGACATTACAAAGCGGGTGCGTAGAATACTGGGGGAGAATTTTCTTTCTGTCAATATGGTCTACCTGAAACAAAAGCGGTGTAAAATTGCTATCGTTATGGAATGACCCTTCCTATCCTCTGTATGACCAACTAGGTAGCCGTAAGATCCATCGCAGTGGTAGACTGAGGTCGATAGTGTCGCATTCTTTTCGTTATCAATCTTCATTTAGAGGTACTGCCATTGCTATTCATAATATGAATTTCACTAGATAGGTTTTAGTTGGTACTGGATGTGTTTTGATTCTTTATTCTTTTACCCTTTGATGTCTTTTATGTCTGAGAAACTGTTCCCCACATTGTAGTTCATCGTTGTTTTTATTTCTTATTGTTTTGCTGTTGTGTTTTATTCAGTTTTCTTTTCTACTTGATGTAACGTAATTGTTTCTGTTTTTGTTTTGTTTATGATTTTTATCTTTTTGTCATTATTGCTCTTGTACATTCCATTTTACTCCTTACTCCTTTTATCGCAGACATGTAATTTCCCTCTTTTGGATTAAATAAAGTTGACTCTACTCTACTGTACTCTACTCTACTGTACTCTACTCTACTGTACTCTACTGTACTCTACTCTACTCTTACTAATAGTCATTAGGTGGAGTGCAAACCTTGACAAATGCGCTCAAAGGGTGCAAAAAATTTTTATTAAGTAAGATTCCCTTGACAAACCTGCATTCAGGCTCTGCATCGAGACACTTTTGATTCCCAGAAAACATGTAAGCCAAATAAAAAGCCGGTATTTTACCTGGACATTTTTAAACAGCTTCCATTTTTTACTGATTCCACTTCTCTGAGAGTTGCTTTCGGCAAATATTGATAACAAGAGCAATATTGAGGTAAGGTGTGAATCGCCCGACATTTTTATCATTTTTGAAAGATTTGAGAAACTTCTAATAGTTTCAGAACCATTTGTAATAGAAAACAGTTACAGCAGATCTATCATTTGGTCAGAAAACACACTTCACCCTACCCCTACATAAATCTATAGCTTAAACACCTTTGGGGATCATTTCAAAATTTTCAGAAGTTTTTTTTTAGAATTCGATTGGGGGACGTGCCGTCATGCCCCCGTGCCAGCGCCAATGGGCGTATTCGGGAGAGGCCCGGTACTAATAGTGGCTGCCTCAGCTGTTTGATTTCGATTCCCCTTTTCTATTCCTACTTCTTTTTTTCCTTCTCTCCTCTCTAATTTTCCTCTTTCCCTCCTCCTTCAGTTCCCTTTTTTTCTCCTTCCTCTTTCCGATTTTCCCTCTTGATTTTTTTCAGGGGGGCTCTTCCCCTTGCCCCCACTGGCTATGCCACTATTTCTAATGAGTTTTTTGTTTTTAGCTACTAAGATCAGTTAATTTTTCCTTTTTGTTTCTATCAGGAGTAAATCCTTTCAACCCGGAACAGACAATTTTCAATTCATGATTGCCCCCTAAAACAAAAGTTTTTTGTCATGTTGATCATTCCTGATCAAGCTCTCGGTATGAACAACTTGTAAACGACTGTAGTTTCGGACCTATATATTTATATATATATATATATATATATATATATACATGTATAACCTTATAAAAGGAAGGGTTTCATTGTAAAAATGGAAAATAAGCTCCAACCACTCCAAATAGCCATCAATTAACACTAAAGTTTAGAAACTAGAAATTCAATTTCCCTGGCACGTTTCTCATTCTCTGAAAATTTTAGATCCATAGCTTTATAAACCGCCGAGAAAAACGCAATCGAAATGCAAAAATCTCTGGACCCACCCACCCCCTCCACAAAAAAAAAAAAAAAAAACTGATGCTGGTGTCTAAGATACATTACATGTTTTAATCAACTTCCCGTGTTTAAACAAAGGCTATGAATCAAAACAAACTACAGCTCCATTCGGGAATTTGAGAACCATTTTCTGAAGACAATTGTAGTTTTTCTTTCCAAAAACTCAAAATGCCACAGAAAAACAGAACTTTAAAAAGATGAAGGAGGGAAGATGTTTGACGTAGATACTCTGACGTATTACGAGTGGAGCCAATATAGGTGTAGGAGTAATACACGTCCCCCCAAGCTTGTAGTGAGCGCGACTACTTCTGTAAACACCCATGGAAAGATTAGCCATTAGTGATTTCAAGAGAAATCCATTTTGGGGTGACTGGTCACCATCTAGTAAAGTGAGTTATAGTGTAGTATCTATTCACTTGCTAGGACGTTCGCTATATGAAACCAAACTATGAAAGAAGCATGATAGCGAAATTGTTCAATGCACAAAGAGGTAGTAAAATTTGGAGATCTTGTTGAAGAAAATGTATCCATTATAACAATCACAGGTGAATCGTCGGTGCGACTTACCGACATCAGCTATATACCTCCATGGCACCCCATAAAAATCGACCAGAACTAGACTGGTGTTAGTGTTTCGCGACGCGAGTATGGTCCTTTACGCCTCCTCACAAGGCGCCCTGTAACTAAACAGTCTAGGCTGCAGTAAATCGTACTCTAAAAGCAAACACTTTCTACTTTGTTTTGAAACATGAGTGGGCCCCCAGCAAGAAAAAAATTGCCCGAAACGTTGAAAAATGCAATCTGCAGGTAACATGACGACAAACAAAAACCGTCACTGAACATCTGCCTAAAACATGCGTGGGAAGCGAGTGTGTTATAGGGTTTGATACACTGACATCCAGTTGCGATAAACTGGTATTATTTTTTTTAAATAGCAATGCTTGACTCCCCAAAAATTCGTATCTTTCACAACGTTATGCTGGACCTCCCGACGGGCGTGCCAGGCTGTTGTCATTCGACCCCCCCCCCCACTAAAGAAGAACCCTGTCTTCCTCTGGTGAAATCACTGCTTCTACCGATTCATCACCACTCAAGACTAAAAAAAGACTCAAGGCTAAAAAATCGATTCAAAAGGGACGTGGCCGATGTATCACCCTCTAAGGCCGAGGTCGAGACGAAGGCCTGAAAATTTAGCTTTCAGACATTCAACTTTGTTCATTCAATAATTGTTTGTCCTACGACAAGAAACAGTAAGTCCCTTCTTTCAATGTCTTGGGCTATAGGCTAGAAACCCAGGGTAATTACGAGGTCTATCAGCCCGCAGATGACAGGTGATATAATTTGTGCGTTTTTCGAACCAGGGTGCTGAGTGGTGAGAGACTCACAGACAGACAGCTGTTCATACAAAACGTCATTTCCAACTTTGCGATCCCCCCCCCCCCCCTGCCCCTCTCAAGTTTTATGCGAGGTCGGCAGGAGTGGCTCCAAAGGTTTCTCTTTCGGAAAACCAACAAAAACATAAATGGCAGTAGGCATCATTTGTGAAGCCGTGTGGAGTGTCCAGTTCAATCTAAACACTGTACCTATAATAGCAGTGGATAGGATAACCCTTGTACAAACTTCAATCAGGGAGATTCTATTTGACCATCTTGGCCTGCTGGACCTCAGATTCTGCCATGTATGGGCAGTATACAACAATGAATTATCTCAGCGTCAGGTAGTTAGTTAGATGTGGTTTAACCATACACCAACACGAATGTGTTATGTATAATGTCAGCTTGAATGGAGGAATAAACATCAACTAAAAAGTAAAGATGGGGTAAAATTCTACTAAAGTGTCTAGGCAGATGCAAATGCAGGAGTCACGTCAAAATTTTTATAGAGATTACTTTACTTAAGAAAGCCTAGAATGGGAGATAAAGCATTGCTTCAAGGAGATCGACAAGCCTTTAATGGTAGGGGGAGGGTTGCAATTTTTCAGTTTGAACAGATCTTTTCTAATATGTTGGAGACTGAGCTCGCTAAGAAAATAAGCTCCTTGGCCTGTTTTACAAAAAATCAAAGGAACATGAATATAGCCAGTATTTACAGTATAGTTTGGTACCCCTCCCCCTTCACATTTTGTTGTCTGCAACGAGAATTTGGTCAATATTTGTCAAACTTTGAAAGAAATTAAAAATATTTTTCAGATTTTAGAACATTTTCCCGCAAAATCATTTTGAAAAGCAACAGACCTTGCAAAATATCTTGCTATTCTCTTTGTAGTACCTAAATGATGACCATGGGATTCAGAATTGTAAATTTACTAAGATCGGTAAATGTTTTAAGTTGGCATGCAGCTTCAGACTTCTGCAGTGTTAGTTGAATCAAAATGCAGTGACCTCACCATCGGATGACTAGAGGCGATAGACATAAGCGTACCAGACTACTTCTGATTTGCTAGAAGCTGCAATATCTAATTCGCAGGAAATTGTTGTTCAAACATAGTATATATTGTGCCCAGTAATAGCGAATGGGGGCTGGGGTTGCAGCCTCCCATCCTTTTCTCCCGCCTTGTACTCCTGTGATGAAAAAAAATGATACTATTGTGCTAAGTCTGAGATTGTTTTTCTATCATCAGCTACCCGATTCTGACGTGTAATTCCTCTAAGACTTGCTGTTTACCTTTGTACCTGGAGCTGTGTAACCATGGTACAGGTTCAGACAAGGCTCTGAATAAGGGGGACCGAAATAGTTTCAAAAGGGAGAGGTATTTAGAGTGCAAGATATGCTAAAATAAATTAAACCAATGGTAATTTGTTAATATTCAATGGTTCGAAAACTTTCCCCTGCCCCCCCCCCCCTTTGGTATGCGCCTGTTTTATTGAAAGCAAATGTTCTGTTCCATATTTCGTCTCTTGACAAAATTGAGATGGTTTGAACAGTCGTAATACAAATATATTTAAATACACCGACAACAAACATTGTGTACTGCTTCTTTAAAATGTGAGGTGTTGAACTCATTGAAATAAGAGGATGCTGTTTTATTGCATTACCTGTAAAAAGGCAACCCAGAATGGCTTTAAACTTCACCTGTTAGTATTCTTAGTATCTGCTAATAGGGTATTCCTGATGACGGCATCGAGAAAATAAATGTCTACTCGGAAACTTTGTATGTTAACATTTGAAATAGCACTACCTGTGTTGCTGGCCTCACGGCCGGTCCTCACAGCCCGTTTTTGAGGTCTTGGCTTTGACCTATCCCTCTGATTATGGTTGTTCCGTCTCGACCTTGGCTTCGGATCGAACCTCTGGCCTCTGGTTTTTTCAGCTAAGGCCTTTCCTTTTGTGCTACAAAGAAATACATAACAATAGTCAGTCCTCCCGACGAGTCACCGACGAGTGTTTGGTAATAATGGAAACAAATTCTTCAAGGAGATGCAAAAGTTTTCAGAGCGCTTTGTGCGTTGTGCAATAATAATCTAGTCAAACTAGCAAAACACCCACCACTAATTGCAACAGAAACGCTACCTGGTGTACTTTGCCTTAATAACATACTAAAAGTAGAGGAAAATATTTGGAGTGGAACATGTTTTTTGGGGCAAAAATGAGGAAAATTAATCAGTATATCAGCCTAACACACTAAGTCAAAGAGCAAAATAATCAGCTTAGGCTAGAAAACAACTTTTTCAAGAATGTTTCAATACTTAATAATAGATCAAAGAATATCTTCATATGCAAAGGATACGTGGGGAGGGGAGGAGACCACCCCACACCTGCTGATGGGGGGGGGCATTGTGACACTTTTCTCTCCACCGTTTCCTCTAAATGTCCGCTCCGTTTCCTCTTAATTTCCTCTGAATTTTGTAAATCGATAAGCTATACCATCTGGGACACCTTTACTGTCAAATAGTTCCCAATACAGGAAATACCCCCAACCCTAAAACCCCCCGTGGCACTGTTCTCATGCATGTCAGGACCTCCTCCTCCCCCTCCCATTTTGTACGGATTATTCTCCTTATTAATATAAAATATTGTAATTATACCACTAGCAGCCATTTTATTTCTGCCGCCATTCTTGGTTGAACCTGGAGTGCATTCCAACAAAAATGTTTTGAAAAATATGTTGGATATATTTGGCTCAAAATATGGCCAAATATAAAGAGCAACTGTCACAAACTTATTTTTAAGAATTATTTTCCGTATTATTATAATTTATTGAAATTCTAACATTAGCGGCCGTTTTGCTATTTGCGCCGTCTTGGTTGACCCGGATCCTGCAGAAAATGTCCAGATAAATACGTTCAGAATATTTACAATAGAATATGGGAATAGATAAGGTTTATCTGTTTCAAAAGTATTTGTAATGGCTATTTTCCCTTTTTTATAATATGTTGACATAATTATTGCATTGGCGGCCATTTTGCTTTTTCCGCCATAATAATGGACCTGAATCCAAAAAACAAATTGTCATAAATATAGCCAGATATTAAGGGCAACTGTGCAAAAGTATTTTTACTGATTATTTTTCATATTATTTCTATACATTGCGATCGTTATATTGGCGGCCATTTTGTTGTTCCCGCCATCTTGGTAAGTTTGGGGTCCTGCATAAAACATCAGAAATCATGCTTTGAATTTTATATGGAATCTGCTTTAGGGTTTTAATGGAAACATATTTTTTATGAAAATTTTTTAGGCTTTTTTTTTAATTTTTAAAATTATTTCGTTATTGGGGGATGGGGACTTTTTACTGTATTGTTTTGACTTCTTCGGTGCTTTTCCGCCATATTGGCTGGCAAGTACTCTTGTGCCAACGTTTAGAAATTTCAGTGCTAATTATAAAACATTCATTTACAATATTGTGATTGGGGATTGTGGAAGTTTGCAATGTTTTTACACAATTTTTGGAAATATTTCATTCATTTTGGGGGCCATCTTGTTTTTCAGTCATCTTGGTTAACCTGAATCTCGCCAATGCAATCCCAAAAATTAATTTTGGAATTTTTGACATAAAATGTGCCGCCATTTTGTTTTTGGCAGCCATTTTGAACATGTTTCAGTCACTGTATTTTTCCCTACTTTTGACATAACATCTGTTTGCAAATTTGTCCAAAAAATTAGTAGATTGACTGGACTATAATTCGTTATCATCCTTTCGTAGCTTGGTTTCATAAAGCCAACGTCCTCAGACATGTGAGTAGATAATGCCAGAGCCGGACTTAGGAATGGGCAACGTGGACAGTTGGCCATGGGCCTGCACATATTTCATGAAAAAATATGAGGAAAATGTAGGCTGACACGTATCATCAATCAAAGTCGTATTGAGCGCGTTTTACGTCATCTACACATGCAAGACAATTTGTAATTGTGCTCATGGTCAAAAACTGTTCTGGAGAACGTTCGTTCAGTAAACTGAAGTTCATTAAGAACAGGCTCCGTTCTACAATGGGTCATGATAGGCTCAGTCATCCGACCCTGATGGGTATTGAATATGACATTCTCAGAGAGGCTGACTTTTACAAACTGATCCAAGATTTTGCAAGATCAAGTCTCGTAAAGTGTCTGGTCTGTAAATATGTGTGCTGTACTATATACATGTTATGATTGATCATGATTGATCATTTGTACTGAGAGATGTGGTAGCAGCCTGTTAATTTGCCTACGGTAGCGGTGGTAGCAACCTGTTCATTTGTACTGAGAGTGGTGGAAGCAACCTGTCTATTTTTACTGAAGATTGGGCAGGCAAACAGGCTTACATACCGTAATGAAAACTCTTGAATATAAATTTGCTTCAAAAATCACAAAATACTGCACCATTTTGCATCTAAGCACCCTTAATTATTCAAAAAAAAAAAAAACAACTCTAAATCGGAGGGGGACCCTCCCCCCCGGCGATCACTGGGGTGCTGTGGGCCTCCACTACTGAAGGTTGCCCAAGGCACTCCACATGTCTAATTTAGGCCCTGGATCATACCGATACAACGCATTTAACCAGATAAGAGTCAGTCACTCTAAATGGATCTCAGCAATCTAAGCATGACATAAGACACATTTTCGTTGGAAAAAGTTATCATTAAGATGAATTCTAAACTTGGTGCAGCAAATAAGTAAGTAGAGCCAAATCTCTAGGTCAATTGCTTACAATGGTACAGTCTAAGTGTTTTCTCTACCCCGCCCCCAGCATGCCACCTCAGCTAAATAACAGCCCAATGCATGGGCTTTCGTTGGGTAATCCCTAGGGCCATCCTTCCCTCTTACTAAGACAACTTTGTATTTGAGGCCTAGCATGTACTATACAGGAGGGAGGAAGAGAGGAAGGGAGGAGGGGAGGGAGGAAGGGAGAAAGGGAGGAATTCTACAGAGGTGCGAATGGAAGTAGAATACATCATACCAGGAACGTCTTATTATGTAAAAATAACCTTTTAAAAGTTACAAGTTGGGTTGAAGCTAGTTAGTTAGATGAGGTTTTACGGCTCAGTTTCTAACCAACTTGGGTTGCATGGTCCACCCTTCAAATCTTAGACATTTTCAAAATGACTTGCCTGCGGGCGATTGGCCTCCAAAAAACTGCAAAGAAATACACAGCGGTCATTGCATACACAATTCAGAAAAATTACAGTATATGTGACATACAAATTAAAAAAAAAGTTACTATTAAGGCGTGGATTCCACCTCTAGGTGGGCACTGAGAAGCGCGCGTTCAGTAACACCATCAAAATTGCAATAAAGGTGTTCTATCAGGACTTACTTTGAATCATCCCCAGCCAAAATGTCATTATTACTTTGAATTACAAGAGGACGAGGTATTTTCTCAAGAAATGGTCACAAATGTCATAACATGCAGAAGTATTTTCTGGTCTGAATCCTTTACACTCTTCAGAGCTTGCTTAGAAAGGATTCACCTCACGAGAATCTACCCTCCGTTGAAAATCGTTTGGCAATAGCATTGCGTTTCTACGGACGACGAGTACATAGTCCCGTGTAAGTATGAACTTCCCACAATTACAGCATCTCTTTTATGTAGCATGCCTGACCTTTAACGGCTACAAAAAATAAGTGTTTTGAAACGTTTATACGTACTCTCAAGAATCGAAACATTTAGTACGATTTTGCATCTAAGCGCCACCCTTTTCTTAAAATTTCCCCCATCACGATTATCCCTTCCCCAATACAGTACTGACGCCCTGTGCTGCAACTGTTCAAGGCCAATTCTAAGAGTAACTGCCCAATTGTGTCTAAAGATAGCAGAGTTCCAATTATTTAGGTCTTTCCCCTCGCACATACATACGCAACTCGATACCATCCTACGTTACCGCACGTTCATACAGATATTGACAGGTCTAATGTTGTATTGACCATGCACTTACCAAATTCGAAACTAATATATGGTACAGTGTTTCACTACTTCGCCAACTTCCATCTTCGAATGAGATAGCACACCAGCGTCGAACATTAACGATAGGCTGGATTCGGCGTCTGTCCCGAGCTGCCGAGGGTGTGGTCTCGTCCTCTGCCTTGGTCCCTCAGGGTAGGGCCTCGGCCTTGACGACAAGACTTAACATTTAACTAACGGAAGATGTCCTGTTTAAATGTATATATATATATATATATATATGTATATATATATATATATAAATAAATATATATGTATATATATGTATATATATCTTTATATA
>WURT03026992.1:0-15497 GCA_009936505.3 Holothuria glaberrima | reverse complement strand
GATTCGAACCCATGCACATGTGAAACATTGGTGCACAGCAGCTGGAATAGACCACTCTGCCACTCGACGACCCAATGCGTAAAGATGTTGGTGTTATATTATATCGAATGGTGTATATTCGATTTTCATTCAAACTTCCTGTTAATCATGAAGTTAAATAAAGACTATATGTGTATAAATTTGCGTAAGTGGCTGAAAATTTAAATCACGCCTTAGAAATACTCTTTAAGAAGCTTATCAGCCTCCTATTCACCACAAATTCACATACGGTGGCATTTTCAAACTCAACATTTTAACCCAAATTTGGAAACTTTTCTAACAACACTTCATTCCAAATGATAACACTACAGATTGCTCTTTAATTCAAGTTTAAAGGAAAGTTTGAAAAAGACTTGTAAGATTATAAGATGGAGAAAGTAAAAACAGTTGAAACCAGCATAAAACGTTAGAACAGTAAAAACGTAAACAACGTTCACTGTCACTGTCACTAAGAGATGTGATGGAGATGGCAAAACCTGTATGGTCGTAGACTGACCTGAGCCCCTGACGCCCAGGGGTGTATTTAGTGACAGGTTTCAGTAGATAAACAGGTGCCATATTATAAAAACTATTATAAAAATATAGTAAAATTATAAAATCAATCCTTCACTGAATCGGCAACCATGCAGTGCAGCTCACGGATGAATAAAGACGTAGAGATACTTCGTTAGGCTTACAGATCTTCTCGGTTTATGTTCCTGATGTTTGATTTTTCACACTTCAATCTGCCTTAGAAAATATTATTTTATAAGATTTTGTTGTTGTGACATGCAGGCCGTGACGATGAAGTTATACTGATGAATAATGAGTTATGAGCTTAAACCACAGCTTTTTTGCTATATTGAAACTTAACTTTCGGTTATTTCGGTAGCAAAAGCAATTTTGGAATAAGGACTTCTAGAAGGATTTTCTATTTCTACCTAATAGCAGCGACACTGCCAATTTGATGGAACGTGAAGTCAGGGCCGGGTGACACTAGACTTTTCACAACATTGGACCAAGCTTCCCAACGGGGAGGGGAAACAACCGAATCACCGACAAAAACGATTAGCTACCCGAAGTATGGGGAACCCAAAATTTCTGAAAATTTTGTGTTTTTATTGCAGAAAATTTGGAAATGTTGGTTCGCAGGAAATTTGGAAATATGGGGCTATTATTGGAGAGAATATGAAAAATCTAGGTTGCGTATGGAAGAATCCTCTCTCTTAAAGAGAAAAAAACCATCGGATGACTTTTTGCGGTCGTGATTACATACTTATCGACGTAATTATTAAGGTTTCCTGACAAGATCGCAAAATTTCTCAGTTGAAGGGTAATCACCGGGGTGGGGGAGAGGCACGAACCCTATTCCTCATCAGATGCACCTCCTGTATAAACATAATTACATACCCAACAGATGTGTTCTTTACCAACCGGTGGGAGGGGACCACTAGGGTGGTATACGTTGGTGCTTGTACACCCACTTTGGGCCCGAAAAGGAGTATATATCTTTTATTTAAGGCTTATAGAGGATGTCTGAAGTCTAAACTTTCAAACTATATGTTACAAAACTTGAAAAGTGCACCCAAATGGTCCAACTCCCATCTTCACAGGACATTCCTGAGCTGAGATTTAAAATGTTGAAGCTTATTCAATCAATATAAAATGTTAGATTGCCCAATAATTTATGGTGTCATTCTTGTACTACTCAAATTACCGTCTTTGTTTTTCTTTTTTTTGGACAGCCATTGCACCTTGTGCCGAAATGAGACTACTGTCTCACTGTTATAGGGAGACTTAGCTGTATAAACCCTCTTCGTATAACATATTATGCCAGGGAACAATAAACAAATGTCAAGTTCATATAAACATTTTAATTTCACTTAAAGGAAACAAATAAGGTTATGTGAGTTGTACAAGAAGAACATTGCAAATTACTGGGTAATCGACTATTTCAAATTAAGTGAATAAATTCTCAGCAAAGGATAAAGCTATAAATATGGCAGTTGGATGATCGAAATTCATTTTCCAGCCTCTAAAATATATATTCTTGTAATTTTAGCTTGTATGTCTACTTTAACTTTTGTAACTTGAACAGAATGACAAGTTTTTTTAAACTTTTGTGAATGACGTTTAATGATACCATCTGGTTCCTCATTTAAAACCCAAAAAGGACAAATAAGGTGTCCATTATTTTAAGAAGCCTATACCTCGGTACATCCTCATTCACTCATGTCACGATATTTTGGTACAGGATGTTTAAAAACATTCAGAATTATCGCTTTTATCATTTTGCTGATGCTTCAGAATAAGATGGTGAAAGATTCTTATTCCGATTCAACTTATGAGTCATGCTTAGTTGATTTTTAAGGGGCTTATTGAGTTGGTTCTCAAAATTTATGACTTTTTTCACCCCTGTTGAGATTTACTTACATCTTGATGGTAGAGAGATTATGCACAGACTGACTCACAACTGAAATGGCAATGATAGGGTTATTAATGATTAAATCATTTATTACAAATTTGTGACCAGACACTTTTTACCATGATGTAGAAATCATATGCAATCCCTGTCCACAAAAATAAAAATTTCTCAAATTTTCAGTAACTGTAGGAGATGAAACATGAGTAATGAGGCTAATTAGAAACATTGGCATTCAATTATTTCCTTCAAACTTGTCACCAAAATAATCGATGTCAACTCAATCAGCCCCTTTAAGGATAACAGTGTGTATTAGATATGAGTCTGTTCATGGGCGGCGATGTGCTCTCAATATTGGGGGGCATGACCCCATTTTCTGTGTGAAATTTACTGTGTGAAAAATCAATGTCAATGGGCGACATGTCCCCGTCCCCCCGGGATCGCCGCCCATGGATCTGTCGGACTTAAAATTCCAGTTTCAAGACCTTGTTGTTTCATTTTCACAGCCCCCGTGTCTCCCATTACTGCACTGATTATCGGACCATCGTAAACCAGACTACAGAACGTAGCGTGGTTACCTGTACCTTATTGAATGATCGTCTGCTTCTTGATGAAGGATGGCTCATCGACGAAGAGACAAACCTGTTCATTGGAAACTTACCTGAGGGTATTCTATGTCCAATTAAAAGGTTAGTTTAATTATGGGGTGGGGATTTTTGATTCAGGCGCTTCAAGAACACTGTATAGTAAATCGTGGGTGAAAACTTAAGTAGATTGCCTTGCCTTGGCAATTAGTACTAAAGAAAATATCGTGCAGGAATCGATAAGACTTAGGCCCCTAACAGATATTTTACACAGAAAATTGCTTCCCAGGGCAATTGGTAACCAAAATTAGCTGGCTCCGATCAGTGGTGGATCCAGGGGGCGCAACAGGCTAGCGCCCCCTATTCGCCGTCATTCGTGAAAAAAAGTTAAGGCAAAAAAGAAAATGCTTCAAAATGGGTCAACTATAGCACCATTTTATATCTCAACCCTCTTTGAAAGCAGCCACCCCAGGTCAGCGATTAATCAAACTTTGCGCCTCCTCTATCCTCTATTGAAAATTCCTGGATACGCCCCTGGATGCGATTACTGCTTCTTTTTTCAGCCTGATACAATTTAGTGAATTTCACTTAAAATACTATCGTTTCCTTGCGAGTTCCGATTTGACTCAGTATAAATATACAAACTGTACTTCGTTTGACATGACAATGTCTCAACTTTACGCCTGATGATGTTTTAAGGAATACCTGGATAGCTCAGTCATGGCGAGCGTTTTGTTTTTCTTTATTTTGTGGAAGGGGTGAGCCTATATCAATACAAGACCGGAGAAAGATTTTTTTAATCCCCTTAGGCACCGTATCCTGGAGAATAGCAACCATGGAGCGACTCCTCGAAAACGCATCAACAGGCTAAAGTGCCCTTTAGATCATCAGAAGTAGTATTTTTATAATTGGTTGTAGAGTTAACAATGAAGAAAATAACTGAAGTAACAGCTTCAACTATGCCAGCTGGTATTTAATGAAGCTATACAAATACATCAAATTTACAAACGTTTGTTTTTGACAAAAATTACCAATTCAATGTTTTTTTAAGAAATAAAAAATGGAAGTTAATTTTGTACCTTAAAGGTCATGATGTTCACTTTATCACCGTGCTAAAGTATAACAATGTACTCTAAGGCTTTTTGAGGCAGTGTCCAATACTGAACTGTTTTTAAACTAATAGACCCTTACATGATGGTAACAATTTTTAAGATATCGGGTATTTTTGCCACAGAATGGCTTTATTTTCTTTGCTTTTATAACTTTATTTTGTAAATATCGTCCAAAGTAAGGTTCAACTTGAAATTGACTAAAATTGATCTCTTCCTGATAGAAAATAAGTTTGGAGATAGGCCTATATGATGCCCAAAAATTTTCAAAAACACCAACCCCCTAACATTAATCCTTACTCCAGGGCTGGGGTTACCAGCCTGTGGGACACGTACCGCTAGTGGTACATTTGGACTCTCTCGGTGGTACGCGGCGTGGTTCACAGCGAGGCCAAAAAGAGAAAGAAACTTCTTCAGGTGTGTCAAGTATAGTACCGGTACCGTCATTTTGTATCCTAGCCCTCTCCCCAAAACAAACATTTTCCAAAGGGGCAGGGGGAGCCCCTCCCCTTAGACGTTTGATACGCCGTTGCTCATGCATCCCTGAAGCGCGGTACACTGACAGCTAAAGAAGCAACAAAATATTAAAGTGGAGCTCTTTTTATACAAATAGATCAAGCCGCTTTGTCTGTTTCCCCTGCCTTTTGCTCCACCCTCATGGAGTAGCGGTTGGCTGATAGCCAGATATGTTTGTATTTTTTTTTCAAAGGTAGCTCATGACTAACTGCCTGGGATGGTTTTGAAGAGCTTTTGAAGACGATATGGGCATCTCTGTAATACATAATAATAACCATACGCCTACTATACTATTCGGAGCGGGGGGCTGAGAGCTCAGCCCCAATGAAATAAGTGAGGGGACTAAAGGTTGTTTAGCCCCCCCCCCCAGTATTTGGCAAGTGCAGACATGAGATCCATATTTCAAGGCTGGGTACACTCGCTTTAAGCACTCGCGAAGTGCCGTTTACGGCCATCTGGAGGGTTTGTAAAGCCAAAAATTTTCTTGTACGCTCCGCGCCAACCGATTGGCTCTCCGCTTAGATAGTCTCCCTGGCGCTCAGCCCCCTCCCCCCTAATATTTTTCTCCGTTCCACCACGCCTGCGGTGCAGATCCTTGATATTGCCGGGTGGGGAGGAGTCGTCCAAACCCTCCTGCGTACAGACTTGATTTTTGCCCCACAAAATTTTTTACAGCTGCCCCTGATGGGGGGGGGGGGAGGCTCTAAAGAGTTGCCCGAAAAATGGAACCAAAAATTTTCACGCGCTCCGCGCGCGTTCAGTATGGTTAGTGGACATATCATATTGACATGCGTCATTCATTACATCGTAACGATCACATACTAATTACATTCAATCACTTTCATTGTTATTACCCTTCCACATTGGTTATAAATTTGGGAGAAGTCCTTACAATAATGATGATAAAAATCAGTGGTGTAGGGATTTCTCTCATGGGGCATGCAGTACGCTGTGTGCCAGGGGGAAGGCACTTGGAAAACTTTTGAAAAATTATGTGTCCTTACATGCCATCTGGTGCCACATTTGCTACCTTTGCATAAAAAATTGGCATCAGTGTGGGGGGGGGGCATGCCCCAATGGGCTTAATATATGCCACTGATAATAATAATAATATAAGTTAAACATTAGAAAACACAATGGTGAATTATCGAATATGTAGGTAGTGGTGCAATTCAAATCAGAACTTTATTTTAATTACCAAGGAAGTTTTTTAAACTGTTGATTTCCTTTAAAGCTACATCATTGCAATTTATTTTTCTTTCAGTAGATGCCAGAAAAATTCTCAGCATATTGCCCGAATTTTCACAGAAATTTTTGGTTGGGGGCTGCTGCCAGACCGCCTCTTATACCTATGGATAAGTTTTGGTTAAATGGAGAAGCATAAACTTTCACAGAATATCTCATCAAGTCATTGAAACATACAAACAGCTAGGATATAGACTTAGAGAGCTATTACTGACATTATTTGAATTTGGGGGAGCAATTCAGTAGTTCAAATTTCTGATTTTCTGCAGGTTCTATAATTTCTGAGAGCGCTCATACCAAGAGCTTAATTTTCACGTGCCGGCTTCACTGTGACCCACAAACCACATTATTGAGCCTATGAAACAATCATAATCAAACTTTTGTCACTTTATTTGTTGAGGAGAATATCAAAATTTGAAAGAATGATATTGCATAGGGGGCTGGCTATGCCCGCCGAGCAGGGGGGGCAAGCCAAGGAGCAGGGAGGCTGGCCCCCAAATGCCCCCCCCACCCCCTTGGCTAATACGGGCCTGAATGGTACCCCAGTAGAAAAAGCTCGAGAAACACTGCTATATCGAGATTGGATCTAGCATAGCTGACTGCTTTTAAAATAACAAAATGCCACAGGATTTCTTTGAAGGTTTTTTCTCTCAAATGACGTACTAGCCCTCTTTCTATACAATACAAGGTTTACCCATAGTTAATATACACATGTGTATAATAACTATGGTTTACCCTAGTGTTTCACTCCGTAGGCCTAAGGAATTTTGTGTTACACTTGTGCATCCTGCAATATAAAGTGCGGAAAATGCGAAAGTCTGTGGTTTGCTGAAGTTCTACGGTGAAATCTGTAGCAGTTACAGTAAAGTTAGAACAAGAGATAGCTAATGAAGTGTAAGTTCAGCATACAATATAGCCTAGTAGTAAGGTCACACTGAATTGTTTTTTGAAAAGGAATTTTGCTTCCTAGCGAAACGTACACAACTGAGAGTGACTCAAAGCCTCTTTACAGTAGGCGCTGCTAATGAGTAATGTTATAGGCTATTGTAGGCCTAACGTACGTCCTCAGTAAAGAACTGTGTGTCATTCGCCGAGAGCTCACTATAAACATTATACATACACGTGTATAGGGAGCTACTCTGCGACCGGCCAGACACGGGCCTTTACTGAGGACTACTGTAGGCCTAGGCTACATACTGACAGACTTAGTAGCCTAGAGTAGTAGGGTGGAAGCCTAGGCTAGGCTAGGTTCGAAGTTCGAACACGTAAGAAATGAAGTGCCTCAAATTTAAAACCTTTATTAATGGCCTCGGTGAATAAATAAATATTGTAGAATTTGCCCAAATATGAGTTCCTTTAGGCCTACATCAGAAAACATCATTAGCCTAAATGCTTAGGCCTAGTATTTCTCGGTTAAATCAGTAGTCACGTTGCTTCGACTGGTGAAATATAGGCCTACAAGCATTTGTTCCCTGAACCAAATGGTAGGCTACTGTAACTTAAGTCAGCAGACTGCAGACTAAGTTACCAGTGCTGGCAGTAGTAATGGCTTCAGCTTCTCTCATAGGCTTCTAGTAGGTTGTCAATGAGTGGAATACAGACTATTAGTACAGTATACCTACTCTGCCAGAGCAGGTCATTAATTCCACTTGTCCATTAGCCTACTTCAAGATAAACATTGACAAGTTCTGTTGTGACTAAGGTACAGTAGAATCTAATTGTGCAGGGCTTTGTTGGGTTTTTGGTTTGGTTTGAGTTTTGATTTGGGTCTAGTCCTCAGTAAAGGAACGTGTATAGCCGGTCGCCGATAGCTCCCTATACACGGTCCTTACTACGCTCAATTGAAAACCCGAGGTCTTTGACCAGCATATTGGTGGTCGAAATTGATTTTCTTCTTACTGGAAAACTAGGACCGAAAATCCTAATTAAATGCTATAACTTTTCCTTTTTCATATCTTACACTACTATTGCAGTTATTTTACATCTCTTTAAACCTCTGAAAAGTTCCGAAACTTTGAAATTAAATCCTCAACTTTTCCACTTCGTTTAAATTTACTGTAGCGTTAGAAATATTTGTTGATATCAGAATACCGTGTGTGCAACATTGTGACGTCATACGAAACATTTTATTACTGTTGTTCCTATGCATACACATAGCCATTGCCAATGTAAACATTCTACCATGACGTAATAGAGAAGCTCATTTAATAGCATACTGATGTAAACAAAGTTCCTTAGTCACACAGTAAATTTTACGGCGCAAAAAAGTTGCTGATTTCTCTCAAACATTTGGTCCTTTCCAGAAGATCTCAGTGATCAAAAACAACTGCAATACTCCTGTAAGATCTGGATAAGAAAATTCATGGAAGCAAATTAAGATTTTACGTCCAAAATTTGCTGCGAGGAAGTCAATTTCAACCAACAAAAAGACGGCCGATCCCCCCGCTATTTTCAGTGTGCATTGTAAGGACTGTGTATAGTGAGCTCTTGACGAACGACACACAGTTCTTTACTGAGGACTAATTTGGGTCTGGATTGCAGGGCATATTGCTTTGTTGTACTGGTACAGTACAGTACAATTGGGTAGGACCAGTATTTGGGATGCAGTAGAAGGGGAAGGGGATGCAACTATAGTCACAACTCTGTCCACATGCCTTTGTTGTTTAATCAAAAATCACTAGGGGCCTACCAAGGTTTAACAGCTGCTATAGTACTTGTCCTGCAAAGAAACTTTCATAACCATCCAATAACATTCCAATTATATCTTAACCACAAAATAGATTCCTTGCATAACACAGGCATTCCTAGCATTAGGCTGTGTAAGAAATCAAATTTGAGATATGATGGCACAACCTAATAAGGCCACTCTAAGAAAGTTTTCATTTTTGCAAAACAAAACAAAAAGAATGTGCATCTGTTTGTACCTGCAAATCTTTTGGCAGACTTGATCTTCTTTGCGAGATATGAATCTTCACCACAGAATTTTTCTACTGAGAGATGCCCGTACAATAAGTTCAGAGTTTTCAGGTTAAGCCTAAATTGTAACGAACCTAGGCCTAAAAAGGCCAGCTGGTGCTGTTTGCAATTTTTTGTACAGAGCTTTATGTATAGGCTCAGTGTAGGTAATTTGTGCATTAAATTTGAGGCTGCATTTCCTTGTGTGTGCATGCTTGAAACATAAAGCAGGTTCACACGGATTTGCAATAGAGACTGCGGTTCACGTACTCCATCGAAAATTGATGCACTGATTGTGAAAGCTGCTACTGGCGCACGTTGTTGGTTAGATCAATGCACGAGATTTGAACGTGGCCTTATTAGGTCGTATCACTATACATGTAGGCCTACTCTAAATTGTTGAGTTGCCTGCCACCAGATGTGAAGTTGTAATGCATGAGCCATACAGTAGGCTTTCTCCATGTTCGTGGTCACTCAGCATGGCAAAACAACTGTCATTCAAGGCCCCAAATTAAACATACCTGTACGTAAACATACCTGTACCTGTAGCCTACTGTATATACATACTGTGCAGTAAAAGAGAAAATATACAGGTAGTGCACTTCATGGCTTTTCTGTAACAACTTTGCCTAACTGAATCATGATTTTCATGCCTTTCACATACCATTATTTTACAGTACCTCATTTTCAATTCACAGGAATGTTCCAATTATGTCTCCCAATCAGTAGAGTATTATGATGATTCATTCGGACTTAGAATCTTCTCAAAGAAGAAACATTCCCTGTCGCAACAGTTTTCTCCCATTGGATAGTTTCGCCTCATGTAATGATGTACAGTAGTTACAGTTACTGTATAGTGGACTATTCAAGAAGTTCAACCATGACAGTTGCCTTTATAGCAAGCTGTGCAACATAGGCCTATTCCTTGTTCAGTAATTAATGGAGTATGCCACACAGCTTACTATGAAGGCAACTGTCATGGTTTAACTTTTTGAGTGGAAAAGTTCAAACATACCAGTTGCCTATGTGGCAAGCTGTGCCCCATATTCCTTGTAGTCATGAAATTTGCCACACAGCCTGCAACCGATGTACGGTATGTGAATTATTGAACAGAAATTTGAAGACAAGTAGAGGGTATCTCCACAGTGCAGTAGTTCCCAGTGAATGTTTTGGACTGTCCAACCAATACTACAGCCTTGAGCAAGACAGGTCTGTATGTAGGGTTACCAGACGTCTGGTTTTACCTGAACATGTCCTGTTTTTACTGGTTTGCCCAGGCGTCGAGGCCAATTTGTAAAATTGCCCACAATGTTCGCATTTCATGTATTTCTCACAAGATCAAGGGTTTTCCCTAAGTTTGCTTTGTGGGCTAAATAGTTTGAAAGCTTTACTGGTCGTATTATAGGCCTGACTGTCCAAGTAATATGCCGATGTCATGACTAGTGAATAAAAAATAACAGTTTCTTACAGTACCTTGCATTTCTTCACAAATACAAGGACTATACTGTAGATTCCCCATACCCAAGCCCCGTATTTGTAAGTTGTACTTCACTTGTAGCGACCGCAAAATGCATCATGCCGGCCTACCAACTTTTGTACAATGAGTACGGCATCTGCTTCCTTCATTACGGGACAGCACTGTCTGACAGCCACGTGGTCAGAGACAGGAGGTACGCAACACACGAGGTACAGTATGATAAAACTGTGCACCAAGTCACCTGTGGCATAGACACACTCCAGTTATATGTGTTACCCTTTCTGGGAATCCAATCATCGTGACATCAAGGTTTAGGTGCCTGTAGGGTGTCATGAGATCTGGTTGGAACTCAAACCAAAACATACTGCATTCAAGTTAAAGAAACTAGTACAAGCCAACTAAGTGCCAAAGACCCTGTAGATCTACAGTATACTGGTCTGTAAATTAACCTTGAATGCATCACATGGCAAGATAACTCCTCTTTCAACTAGTGTTCAGAGTATACAGTTATGGTGTACTGAAGTACTGTAGTTCTAGAACAGAAGTAGCCTCTCCAAATTTTCCTCCCGAAACCGCCATTTACACTAAATCCCATTCAATGGATAAGAGTGTCCTCAGCCTAAATCACTTTCCCTAGGGCTGGGAAGGGTGGGGGGACCCTTGCACTGCGTACTATACAGCAGGCAGCTGTGCCTAGCAACCTGAAATACTGTACACGGTAGATAAGAATTTGTTTTTTTTTTGGCCTTCAAATTTTTTTTTTCTTTTTGGCCTTCAGATTCATGATGTTTTAAGTTCTTCAATAAAGCATTCATTACTCAATTTTTACTTGTCATGATGATTACATGTCATTAATGCTGGTTTAAAAAAAAAAAAAAACATACACCTGCTTTACCAAAAGCATTTGCTAGATTGTCCAACTGTACATTTTTGACATTAGTTGGAATAGACCAGTGGTTCTCAAACTTTTTTAGACTACCGCCCCCTTCAACCATCTTGAACTGTCCCAATGCCCCCTACCCCCTCCCCTCACCTCGTTCTACCATTCATAGTCGGATGCTCAACAGTTTTTTTTCTCAGTTAACTTTATAATCCAAATGGGGAAGAAATTGGACCTAGTAGTGGAGTTCTTAAATTTCTAATGTCATTTTTGGATAACTTTTGGTCACAACACTTTTTGAGGTACGGAAAGGGGGAGGGGTCTAGGAGGGTGGGGTTAGAAGGAGAAAGAAACAGAGAGGAAGAACTACCTGAGTAAGCAGACCCCCTGGATGCCTTATTGTGCCCTAAATTGCTGCAGTGATGTGTCGTAATTGCCAGGGACCCCAGATCAGTGCCAGTGCCCCCTAATCCTGGTGTAATCTGTAGCGCCCATCTGAGACTTCCCAATGCCCCCCGGGGGCGGTAGGGATCACTTTGAGAACCACTGGAATAGACAGTTCTCTCAGTGATTATGTAATCTTGTCAAATTAACTGTAAATGTCAGCAAACTTCAGTAAATCTTTAGAAGTGATTATAGTTTGATTTCAACAATTTTTATGTTGCAGAATTATCTCCCAGGAAAGGACAGTGCCTGCTGTTGTATGCTGTGAAGGTTACAGTGGTGAGAAGTGTGATCAAGGTAAGAGTCTGTAAGGATTGATGGAGATGCTATGATAGAGTTTACATTCTAAAGCTGAGTTGCAGTAGTGGCCTTCCAAGCCCCAAAAGCACCGAATTTGGCATTTTTGTGGCAGTGCTGGCATGCAGAATTTTAAAAATCACTTTTAACAGCACCCAGGAGGGAGTTGCATTCCTATAGTTGGATCAAAAGGACAGTGGTTTGTTCATAAAAGAGCAATGAAAATATGTTTTCCATCATATTTTAGTTGACTTCCATAGTAAAGCAAAAGACACAAGCCTAACTTGAGCTGAAACATTGACTTGTAGCCACCATTCCTTTCCCGGACTATATGTTAAGTTGTTCAGGTAATATTGAAATGAGAGTTTTCCTAGACATAGAGTAGCTATCAATTTGTAAATTAATTTCACTTGAAAATTTATAGGTATAGCTAAAGTTACCATCTGCACAATCTATATACTTAATGTGATTCACCAGCTAGATTCCTTATTGTGTGAGAAAGTATAAAGTTTACTTAGAGCTCTGTTTACTACTGAAGGAGTCATTTTTCATGGCCTTATATTGGTTGGAATGTTAACTGTTTTATTTTTCATCAGCCATTTGTAGTCCACCCTGTCAGAATGGTGGAACCTGCTCTTCTCCAAACACCTGCATCTGTCCACTAGGATACTCTGGAGCTAACTGTGGACTTCTTAACATTTCAGGTTCGAACAATAATATATTGAAGTGCTTTAATACTGTAATGTTACTTAAAGTTTTTTATATTGTGTGCTTGCTTGTTTTTAAAGGAAGGTACAAAATCATCATTCATGTATCTCTTGCGAAAGATAGAGGGACCTTACAGTAACTTGTTTAGTTTTGAAGAATTTTATTTTGTTTTCTTCATTTACATGCTAGGGTATATTGAGCTTTTCTGTATCCGCTAAGCTTTTGGAAATAAGTGCTTTTCCAAAGATAAATCTTCTCTGTCACTCAGAGAAGCACACGCTAAAGCATTATTTCCAGATAACAATTACCGTAATTGATTGTCTAGCACATGATACACAACTGGTTGATTGTTTAGCATATGTTGCACAACTGGTTGATTGTTTAGCAAATAATACACAAGTGCTTGATTGTTTCTAAAACAAATGTTACACAACTGGTTGATTGTTTAGCAAATGTTATACAACTGGTTGATTGTTTATCAAATGTTACACAACTGGTTGGTTGTTCAGCAAATGTTACACAACTTGTTGATTGTTTAGCAAATGTTACACAATTTATCGATTGTTAAGCAAATACACACCTGGTTGATTGTTTAGTATTACATTTCAAAAGATGATCTGAAAGTAACAGTCATTACATTTCTGTTGTAAATCTTTGTGTAGCTTTTGGCACCCTACGCAGTAATGGAAGAGTATTCAAGCGAGGTAAGAGAACCTTGAAAAAGTATCAAATATATATCAGTGTATAGATATGGTCTTTATTTTTTTTTTGTATTGTTTCAAGGGTTTCTGTGTAAAATGTGTCTTGATTGAAAGTAGAGAAATACCATTACACCAGAATATTAATTTTCAATGTAGGTGGATGTGCTGAACTACTGTAAGGATAGTGTACAATGTAGACAACATTCTACCAATCTTTACATGATCATATACTAAATGTGATATTGCATTGGGTTTGATATGTAAGCATTAAGAAATTTTTATTTCTAGAGAATCATTTTCATTTTGTGGGAACATTTCCAATGCATTAACTTGGACCTACTGTATATTCTCTAATAACCGCGGGGGCGCTTTGCATTTTTGAAAAGGGGGGAGGGGGTGTTTATTTGAGGGTATGTTTGAATTAAAAGATAACTTGCTGCTAAAGCCTACACTAGTGTAAGGTACGTATGCTACATGATTACATACTGTATATATCTGTGTGTATGGTGGTTGGGGCAATAGGTTGGTCTGTGTGATGGCTTCAACTTTGTATGCAGCTGTTACTGTTAGCATGGTATTGACAGGCTTGAGCCTTTCATGTGCACAAATGATATTCTGTGCGTGCACAAATGTTTGAACGTAAACTTCCATTCACAAAGTAATTTGTTAAAATGTACAGGGGGCATTTATTAGAGGGGCAGTGTTTATTAGAGCATGTACGGTAATTGTTTTAGTTTTCTGTCTTTCAAGTCATCTTTTTTATTTTCATTCAAGGTAAATCGGTATCCGAAGGAGATTCTAAATCAAAATCAAAATCTGATTCCAAATCAAAAGATGTTGATGAATCTGGAGGTAAGTAACTATATTTGGTAGGGGTTTCATTTATCCTTGAAAAGGAAGATAAAATTTTTAGTGATCTCTTGAGTTAGGTAGTTAGATGAGATTTTATGGCTCAGTTTGTATTAACCAATTGGTTTAAGTCGGGCCGGCCACGGCCTTTTTTTCCAGTTGTGGCTCACTGGCTTGTTTTCCCTCCTCCATTGCTGAACTTTTGAAATGGAATCAAGCTACCATACAGTAGTTGATTTGTGTTAGGGCTGGGTGGTACTCCAAATTATGTTGCTGCTGTATACTGTACGTAATACAGTAATACATCATGTACCTGTGCATGACCACCTAATGAGTTGTACAGTAGTTATGCCTGCTTTCCCTTATTGGCTTGTTTTGCCATAGCCATGCTTATTGGCAGTCTGGTACAGCACCTCAAGTCCAGACTGCAGGTGGATATATGTAGAGTATCCACCAGAAAGGCACATCTTGATCAACCACTTAATATTTTATGTTAAATGCATCGGAAGCCAAGGAATGCTTGTAGAGTGTAGGACTCAACTTTTCCAAGTTTTTATCTTCTAAACAGATTGTGGATATAGTTATGATTTAAAATGACTAAAAATGTGATACTCTAACTGATGGGACAATATCAAATTGCCTGTCATAAATGAAAAGTCAGTTTGTGTTACTACAGTGACAACCAAGACTTTTAAAAAGGAATGGGAATGAATATTCTTTTAATTCTGACAATTAGTTCACAATGAAATGATATCCTTATCATTTATTTACTGTAGTTTGCATTTGGCCTTAAAAGATGCAATTAGCCTAGTCCCTGGGAAGCAAGCATGGCTGCTACTGTTCTTAGTAAGTGAAAAATAAGTATGGTAATATAAAAGAGGAAGGTGTTTTGAAAATGATGATAGTGGACAAACAGGAATAGACATTTAACAAGACGTACTCAACTAAAATTATTCAAGTTTAATACATAGTGTACCACCTCAAAGAGAATTTACTTGGTTTCATTTTCTTTTGTTAGGAACTGATCAATGAGATAAATCTGAAACAAAATAAAAAACATAAATATAAGACCATAACTGAAAATGATGGTATAACTACCAAATGTGGTTTAATAAATGTATGTTACTTTTAAGTGTAGTCTGTGCGATATGTATTACACTCAATGCAAAATGCTACTTCCCGTTCTCAAGAACAATTCAAGCTCTTCAACTGTCGTATTCCATTTTACAAACAACTTGTGTATATGAAAGTTATTTCACTTTGAAAGGAGTTATTGACTTTTGAAATAAAAA
>WURT03026970.1:0-13414 GCA_009936505.3 Holothuria glaberrima | reverse complement strand
TTATAGCATATTTGGTCAAAATGTGTAATTTGGTGTTAGTTTTTTTGCTCCACTGGAAACCTGAATTGGGAAAGGTGTTCGGGGCCTGACTCATAGAAAGCACAGAATAATCAATATGCTGATCCAGAGCTTTTGAGAGGACATTATCCGAACCGTCGATCCGCATCCTAATTAGGGAAAAACTGAGGTTCCTTTCGAAGGTAAACCATGAACTATAACTCCGTGAGATGATACTTTCTGACTTCTGAGTATGGAAGAAACATGGATGATTTCTTGCCGAACGAAGAAAGGAATCAGTATGCAATCACGATGATCCATGAATATGTCCATTTGTGTTTGTGATGTCTAGCTTGTAAACACGATATCTAAAGATAAATATGGTGGATACTTTTTACACTTGGTATGTAACTTTTTCATATTAAGAGACAGAACCCTATCGTTGCTGGTGGAGACCGAAGGTCCTTTGGGTCACTACTAAGGTGAGTACTATTGAAGATGCCATACTTCGAATGCCCATGCAGTCATATTTAGTACGAGAACCAAATCGTTCTCGATAGAGGTCAGAGGTCATATGGGGTTATGGGTGGTCAAACGGGGGAAAACGTGTAATATAAGTCATGAGTGGTAATTTTGATGGATCTTTTAGACAACAGGTGGATGTTCCACGATAGGTTAAATAAACCCATTGTTTCTGTCAGAGGTCAAACTTATCTGAGGACACCGGAAGTCAAATTGTAAAAAACTTGTAAATACGATGATATCCCAAGAGAGTAGCCTTGAGGGATCTCAAACTGAGCATCTACATTTTCCACCTTAAATTCAAGACCCTTATTGCTTTTGTGGGAGGTCAAAGTCATCAGAGGAGTGTGGAAGTTAAATAGTGAAAACCATGTAAACAGGATGTGTCAAAATTTGAAGCGCTGGGGATTTCTAATGAAGCATGTAGACGCTCTGTGATGTTAAGAAGGCTAGTGTTTAGTCATCAGCTGTCCAGGTCAGAAAACCTCATTAACACTGGGTACCTCATACAGCATAACTGGTATTGATGTTATACTTTGCAAGTAGAAGGGATACTTTGCAAGTAGACGGTTTACGCAACAATCAATAATGGTGTTGTGTTCGGTGGAAATCAAACGTCTTTTGAAGCCACTAGAGATAAAACTGTAAAAGCATCGAACACAAATCTCAAGAAGGGGAGCTTTGATGATTCTTATACTTGGTTTATAGGTGCAAAAGCTTATACTGAGTGGGAGAAACCTATTGATTTTGGTCGTCAACAGTCATTTGTGATCACGAAATGTCAAACTGTCAAAAACCTGTAAGCATGATATATATATATATATATATATATATGATGTACTGTAAGTAGTACAAGGCAAGCTTGGCCTTTTATTCTGCAGCAACGCGATTCTGCTTGACATTGCCGGCCCTACCAAGCAACGCCAGCACCGTCCTCCATCGCCTAGTACCACCGGGAACAGGTACTAGAACGGAAGAAGTTAACATCAAAGATTTTATGTTTTGTCAGGGTTTCATCCAGTGGTTTATTTTTTATTTGTAACATATCTAAAGACGAGTATTAATGGCTGCTGCATGTTTTTCAGCTGTTGATCATAAATCGAGTATTGCTAGTTTTGTGTTGTAAACGATCAAAGGCTGCTACTAGATATCACGTAAGCATTCTGTTAGTTCGTCTTGTGCATTTTGATGCGATAGATATAAACAACAGCCTTCGTTAAGCAACTGCAATGTTTTGCTACTGTTAAAATGGTTACTGTACAAAGTAAAAAAGTGGAAGCCATTTTATGGTGATTTCTTCAGCTCTGGGTATTACCTTCATGAAAATTGAATACGCTTTGCTAAATTGAAACAACATAATTACTCCGTATCATTACATACATATCTTATCCATCTCTATTTACATAACAATATGCAGATACCTAATCTTTTTTCTTTTATGTTAAACTCACTCGTATTGGTAACGGTAAACGGATTTTTTAATGCATTGTCAATGTCATACCGTACTGAACATTTCACTCACCTAACGTTACACAAAATGTCTTATCTAAGTGAGCATGCTAAATACAACAAAATTTGTATATATTACGCGCGGTGCCACATAAAATACATATTTAAAACAAGTCTCAATGTAGTTAACATATTAATGTTATGCCGTTCTTCATCCAGGTAAAATATTACGTTAATGCTTTTGTCTTTTATTATAGCATACTTGGGTACATTTTAAAGCTCAGTTGCAGTTTTTATTAACTTAGTTTAACACTACACTACAATGCTTGTTAATGTAATTGACAGTTTTTATATATGCTTGTAATTCCATTACATTTCAGAAAACAGTTTTCAGATGGTTCCAAAACAATTAGATACTGAAAATTTACTCACAGAACGTCTGGAATTGTGGATAAATAGGCAAAATGGCAGACCCATGGCCGATTTTTCCCCCGATCGGGGAATATCTAGATTCTCCCAAAAAGAGGTTTCCCTCGAACTGGTGGTATGATCACGCAATTTTCATTCAGTCATCATGATCTAACTAAGAGTGTGTCATTACACGTCCCTTAATGATGGCTTTTGCCAGTGGGTGTAATGACAAATTTGTTACCAGATCTAAATCGGACGATGATCACGTCATTAACAGTCTGCTAGGGTTGACTTTTTCGTTTCAATAACGTACTTATCACCACATAATGCTGTAAACATACTGCCGCAATTGACGGGTTTTCACACCCTAGTTGATCGAAGGTCCTGTGGGGTGGTATCATTTATACTCTATTAGTGATTTGTGAATGGGCAAGTATGTTCTATTTCGTACGGGCTTATTTTTGTCAGAAAACTCACATCATATGGTCTGGTATACTCCCTTATCAAATGAAAACATAGTGAGCCCGTGCAAAAAGTTCGCCCTTACCTTTTCTTGGAAGGTGCCAGGCGGACCACCAAGAATAAGTGTTAAGAAGTCAATTAGGTTTTTAACTACTCCCTACTATTTTTAGAACGAAAGATGTACAAAAAACATTACCATACTGAAGTTAACTCATAAATAATACACCATTTTTATTCTAGTTGTAGTAGGCTACTTATATACCACTAGCACAACTCAATCTTTATATTGAAATGCCTGTCATAAAGGTGACTTCCAGATAAGGTTGAAATTGAGATCGGCTCATCCGGGATCCACTTTTAGTCTAAAAATTGTCCTGGTTCCTGGTTTGTGACACAATCTGCTGTCACGTGAAGTTTACAAGTAGACAATAAACAACAACTACAACGATGCTCCCATAATGTCATGTTTTAACTTCGTAGTGGTATATGGCCTGTTTTGTAATATAAACATATAAGTATATGAGAGGTACATTGTTACGTTAGGCTTGATCACCATGCGGTATGCATGTAGTGCATCATTAGTGCAGGGAGCACTATCGATAGTGGCTTCATGATACCCCAGTCGATCTAGCTAATGTACCTTTAGACCACTACAGACAGGTAAATGGACGAAGTTAGTGAACAAGTTGCTCGTTCTATGCCAAAGAGTGGTTTTCAAGCTTGTGAAACTTTCGAAATTTTAACAAAGATCTGCGAATGTTTCTACTAAGATCACGTCATATAACTCGGGCAGTGGGGCCTTTCCGGCGGGTTCGCTAGATAAAAGTGATGCCCACATAGTATATCTTATTGCGGACTTTGGTGGAACCAGCAGAAGTGGTCGGGGAGTAACGTCTTGTACGATTTTTTACCTGCTTTCACATAGAAATCCATCGGCTCCCTGTGCGACCTAGGGGATGAAGTCATGGTTACGTCTTCACAGACAAGTGTAGCACAAAACAGAAAAGAAGCCTTCACGAACTGTTACGCATAAGTATATATATATATATATATTGAAAAAAGCGTAGGAACCTCCACCGGGATATTTACACAAGCACAAAACACAGACTGTTATGAGTGATTATGAATTTTTCAATGGTATAAATATATCGAAATAAGATCGTTCTGATGACAAACTCCACATTCTCAGTAAAGGCCTTAATTTCACTCCTGTGCCCCAACGTAGAACGCCTTTGTCTAGGCTGCTAAGGGAGAGAGTTACCATTTTGAAAGGTTAATTAAGACCCACGAAATTCTTTTATAGTGTAGGAAACACTGATCGTACCTTTGGCTGCCGTGCTGCTAAGTTCCGGGAAAAGTCCTTCTAACAGGGACAAGTTTCCTGGTGCTTAGATTTGTGTTAGGCTATCACCTAAGAGATCATAAATGCGCCTAACAACATCCTCTTCCAATTCAATAAGTGTTGATGAACTTATTACTCTTTGTAACTTGAAAGTTAAATGTGATCTTGATTCGTGATGCTGATACAGGATCTGCTGTTGGTGTTGTTAATATGAACACAACATTAAACATACAGGAGAGGTATCGACCGCTTGATGACCTCAGGTGTAATGAAGTGTCCCTAAAGACGTGCTGTGAGATACTGAGTCTAAAATAGCGACTTCAGCGGGCAAATCGTACCTTGCAAATTTCTTTAATGGCAAATATCTTTAAATTTGCCATTAGGACGCACACTAGACCAGCCCGTTTATATCTGCTTTTGATGGTTCATAAACATATAAAGTTCCCGGTCGCTCAGTAATTTCCGCCTGAATTTCAATTCGGCGACCTAAGGTTTGTACGAAATCGTTGACATTTCCTTCCACGTTTGTCCCTTCCAACTATTCAAACCTGAAGGACACTAAAGATTTTATTCGTAAAGTCGATGGGCTTAGCCCTATACCTACTGATGCTCTCCTGTTTACCATTAACGACGTGGCACTTTACCCAGGTGTACCTCACCAATGATGATGGTGCTTTTGCAATTCGCGCCTAGTTTCTTTCGCAACGCAACTTACCGAGGGCTTCTGTCAATGAAATCTGTGATATGTGTTAGTTTGTGCTGAAAAGAAATCTATTTGAATGTAATTCGGATTTTTCCCTTCAAACATCGAAAGCTGCTATAGGAGTTTAAGTGGAACCAAGTATCCGGTTAAGTGTGTATACAACGTAATGAACTCGTTAAGTAACAGGTCAGAAGCCAAGGGGCTAAACTAGTGAACTGGATGTTTGGTTTCAATTTATAGATGACATTTTCATGATTTGGGCGGAACTTGTTAACTTTCTTGAATTCATTGATAAGTACCTGTTCCTGTATTTCATTTCCTTGTGATTTTACGGTTACGTCTGTTAATTTTCTTGATGTCCTGGCATTGATTTCCCAGGATGATGGTGGGATTGTCTCTTCTTTATACACTAAACCTACAGACACTCGTCAGTTTCTATTTGCTGTAAGTTTCCACCTGAGCCAAACAGTCAGGCCTAATACGGATTCCAAGGATTTGCTCTTGAAAAGGCGCCCGTTGAAGGTGTCGCCAATTTACAGACTACCCTACATAAGGAGGAGGGTACAACTACAAGCCTTTAAATATGCAAAGACCCCTATGACTCAGAGGAAGTCTATAAGAGAGTGTTTATTTTTCGTCGTACAGTACCACCTCAGAAGGGGATACTCACTAAGTTTTTACCAGTCTTTTACCAGTCGGTTAGAATGAAGTACGATCCCTGCTGCCCCAATAATGAGCTATAGCCAGCTTCCTACATAAGGACATAACATAACATAACCATTGATCCTTGTCAGGGTTGTGCCAAGAACAGGTGTGAAATTTGTAATGAACTTGTGTGATCAGATTTTATCATGATCTATTGCTCTAGAAAGTAGTTTACATTTAAGAACTCTTTTACTACTTGTGACTCAGTCTGGGCAATCTATATTATGTGCCACCTTAATAATTCCTCTAAATCTGGAGGATTGGTGGTCACATGCCATAGGTTATTTGGCACTTTTGCACGGTCCATCGTGCGTTAGTCTATATAGAATAACATACAGTGATTGCCTCTCTACGATCCTTAGGTCGAAATTTGACCAGAATGTGGCCTATTTAGGAAGTAAAGTGTTATATAAAACAAATAATAAATGTTTTCCATTTGTGCTATGAAAAGGTCATTCCCTGAAAAATGAACGTTCTATTCAACTCGGCTTCGCCTTGTTGAATAGAACGTTCAATCTTTCAACTCATAAAATTATTCATACTATCACACTCATAATAAACATTCATTATTTGCATACTATTTCATGTTTTGTCTGTCAGTTTTAATACGTAGTTAGGTCTAACAATATTCGTTTACAGATTAATAGGCCCAAGAGTGATGTCAGACTTTACGAGACACATATTATACCCCACATTCATAATGATCACCTAATTTCTCATAATTCTGATTGGTTCACGGCTCAGATTGTTGATCGTATTCGCAAAGGTTGATCGTAACAAAGGGACCTTAGAAAATTGTAGGTACATTATGCAGAATATCTTGAGCAAATCGCATGCATATAGAACGTCTAAATTTTCCGGTATTTTCTTCTTTCTACGAAATAAGACCTTTACCCTTCAGTTTGCAATATGCGGCATCCTTCGCACATACCTCCCAATACCTCTAAATAAAAGACAACATGCGACTTTTGCTAGTTTTGAATCATTAATCTTGAATGACCAAAACTGCAGCAATATTGTCTGAAACACCAGACCCATCTGGATTCCACGATGGGTGGAGAATCATTCAAGTATGACATGCCGAAAAGGACAAAATGGTATACGTACGACATTACTTATTCGCGAAACCAATACAAAAGTTTATTATGTTCGTAAAAGAGCACATTTACCCCTTATATCTCTTCTAAGCACAGTTCTTTCGCCAGGGGAAGTTGGCATGCTTATGACATAATTAACAATGTTTTCACATACTTTTCAACCTGGGCTATCGACCTGTGTCAAAAAGATCACAGAAAGTTAATATACTCCCTGTCCTACCGATCTAGATCATTTGTCATTTTTTAAGGTTTCATTTCACTGAAGTTTTAGAATACGTCGTAAAGCTATCGTTCACACAATTCTGTTCAAGAAACAGCAAACACTTTTTCAAAACTTGGAAGAAAAATAAGTAAATTATCGAATTCTGATTCATAGATCAATTATGAAATATCTGACATTCCTCAGTGAAAAGTTGAGTATCGATGTATTCCCTTCCGACAGACGAGTAAGCTCATAAGATCATTTGTTTTCTTCGCTCTTCACCTCCTTAACTAGGATAAGCTATTGCCAATTTGCAATTTTGGACATTTTATATTTCTTTTCATTCATCATTCCTCACTTTGACCATAGATAAAAGGAGTATTTATAGAAGAGGCACGTTCTCGCTGACATCATGTCGCCCTCCATGTGTCCACTAAAAGCTAAGCGTTAACTTCTATTGCCTGACAAGTTCATGGCTTATTACTGGAAATTTCCTATTGCAATAAGTGACAACTTAAATTAAAATAGATGGTCAAACAACTTGAGACAGGCCGCCATCACCGTTTTCTCGAGGTTTTATGCATTATAGAAATCCCATAAACCTGCCGACTTCTATCATGAAATTGTAAGAGGCCCATTGAAAAGATAATCTTTAAATGCTCTAAGCAGGTTCGGTTTCACATTTCGGACTTGGAATTGCTTTTTAGTGGCATTATTAAAAAAGATGGATAGAGGAGAAGTATTTCATAAACATTTTGAAGGAAAGTGGTCTTCTTGTGAGTTCAAGGTGTAGAGAAACGGTTGTAAGGGATTTATTAAATTTTACCGGCAAACTGCCTACATTCAATTAATGCGGAGAATAGAACACACAACAACACGTTAGAAAGGAAATTATAATTTATGTGAAATTTTCTTTAAATTTATAAGAGTGACTAGGAGGTGTAAAAAGTGTGTTCACAAATACTGTTAGCTGTTATTTAGAAAAAATCAAAAATGCGGATTTTGAAATTTTAAGTCATCTTTTTTGGAGAAAAGCAATCATGTAATGTCAACTTTAAGACTTTTAATGTGTAAATGTCAGAATATGGATATTGTGAGCAAGATGAGACACCATGATGCATTATTTATTAGTTATGTTACGTAGTTACATTATGAAAATGATTATTCTTTTCACAATTTGTCTCTCATGCTGAAATTCTTTGGAGTAACTATAGTAATTCTAGTACAGTATGTGGAATGCACCCTCCGTGACGTACTTATTTAAGTAGACGAGCAGTAGGTATTAGAGTTTTTGTTTTGACTTTTGGTAGAATACTATCAGTTTTCCATCCCAGATGATATTAATCTGGATCATGGGAATAATAAATGTGATACAATTTTCGAATACTTTTTATTTTACTATCGGTATTAAAAAGCATTTCGCGGATATTAAGTGACCTATGGTAGCCCTACTTTTCTAATAAACATTTACGTTCTCTCAACAATATCTTGTCTATACCTATATTTAATCAATCCTCTGAAAATTTGTTCTTTTTTGCAAAGAGAACGAGCGATATTTCAGATATCATAATGTTCGTGTTCTTATATATTTCCTCCCTCTATTCAAAAAGAAAACTTTACACGTGTTTATAAATCTAATCATTAGGCTAATGTTTATTATCAACTCATAATTGTCAAAAATTCAATGTAATAAGCCTGAACTTTTTAAGAAAAATAAAACAGTAGTCAGAGGCTGTTCTCAGCTGGGGAGGGGAGAAGGGAAATGGCTGAACGTTGTTTCGGACTTCAGGTATTTGGAAGGGGTCTAAGAAGAGGGGCACCCCTTCCCCGTTTAGTCGTTTGGAAATTTGTTAATATCTTAGGTCACTTCCACTCTGGTGGTACATATTTCGCAAATTTTAAGGTAAATTACTTACGTTTAATAGAATTTTATACAGAGGGGAAAAATAAGGGATTTTTATCTTTGGACACCAGGGGCGAAAATATACCACCTCGCTTACGTCTACTATGGGATAATATATGCTTGACTTTTGATTAATAGATTCTAATCCGGTCCAAATGCAAAAGGACGGCGATCTTCGGAGGTGGGGACAAACAAGTCATGAAAAACTATTTTTTTCCTGGCGCACTTCGCGCTTTCAGTATTAACAGTGCATGTTCGGTGATGGATAATAAAGTTGTAGGTAGACACACATGTACATTTCATCTATAATTTGGTTGGGAACTTAATACCTTCGTTCAATGATCTTGTAGAAATGGTCCACTACAGTGGTGTTTGCTAAATTTGGTGTAGGCCTATGTGAAACAGCCAATAATTTGGTTAGGAAGAACGGAGTTCCTTTAGTATTTTCACCAAACCAGCAATATTTGCATTAAAATGGATATATATAGGCCCAACAGGCATGATCCGTAATATTTTGGTTAAGGAGGATCGAATCCCTTTTATCCTCTCTCATGTTTTTCACAACGACTGTTGTATCTTGCTCTTCTCGCGCATCTATTGTAACATATATACATATCGGGTGATCCCTGAGCCCCTTAGACACACACACACTACACACACAGACGTATATTATATTCAACTCCATATTGGGGGTTTCAAATTCACGTACTTAATTAGGATATCCCCATGCAACCATGGGAGCTGCTCCAGTGCTAAAAAGTAGCCTTATCCTTAGGAGCACGAACTACAATCTTGTAAATAACTTGACTAAATTTGATTCAACATTCACCAGATTTGGCTAAAAAGGAAACACCTGGTTCATTTTTAGCATAATTTAGTGAAATTATTGAACGGATTTCTCGTGGTGCCCCTATTGATTTAATTGTTTCCAACGTTTAATAGAATGTTTTTAGATGAATGTTTCTTCAAAATATGGCGTCATACTGATTTCAACTTTGGCGTGGACATTGTGATATCATCTTTTTCCGCTTTTTCGCTTTATCACGGTGTTTTCAGTCTCTCTTCCTGATAAATCATCAAACTGAATGACGGCAAATTCACAGTAACATTGCCAAGGGAGACCACGCCCCATTCCAGATGGATCTGAGTAAATTTGATATGTATTTTCAGCGCACTCCACGCATCAGTTGCTGATGCCTAAAAGCAATATGGGTAAAAACACGTAAGGAGGTAATGTTTCGAAATTTAACTTTAAGGTCAGTGGAGCCCTCTTTTCAATAATTATCTTCATTCAACAGTTTATTTTCTACAGTAGTGACCAGCTTTTATCCTGATATCATTTCGAAACAGGTAAAACTACTTATTGCTTGTACATTGAACGTCATGCGATTGTCGATAACTTCCTTAACACGGGCCTCTGGGGTCTTCACCCTAAGTGGACATGGTCTAAAAAATTACACTCACGCGGCGAAGTTTCATAACCTCGCACAATGTTGTATTTACGTACACAAATTTTCTTCAACATTCAAAGTTTCTGGGTGTTTCGCGAGCACGTGAAGCTTTCTCGTGTCATTGTCAGGAATGACACTTGTAATTTCTTTCATCCTCTCTGTCAACCACTCAAACTGCACTCAAATCAGGGAGCTGTAAAAGACAGCTTGCTCAAATCAAGTGGCTGTTGAATAAAACATACATGGTAAAACTTAGGCTGTTACTGACTTCTGAAGGCACACACAGTTCCACAACCGAAATTCGAACCATAGGGGCAGTTAGTGTTACGGCTTTAGGCTGAAATCCCGAAAATTCATGATATTTACTTCAAATCGGAATCATATCGGAAATCTTTCCGATGCGTTCTTCCTTACTACAAAACTATTAAGATTAATAAAAAAGCACAAGATTACAATGTCTGGATCGAAAATAAGACGATTTCTCACTCCTCATCTCCTTCCGAAGTGTTCTGCAAGCAATGGACGATTGACCCAGTTAGCCTTTTACTATTTGTTTCTTATTTCATTGCCGTGATCTATAACGATACACATAATATATTTAAGAAATAAGAAATATTATTAAATCTGATAGTTTTGTGACAAGGAAGAACATATTCCGATTTGAAGTAAATATCACGAATTTTTGGCACAAACTGCCCCTATGTTTCGAATTTCGTTATGTCCTATAAAAATGGATCATTTCGAGGTTTCCGACCCACGCCCCCAATGTCCACACAAATCATATCGCCGTCCTAGCTTGCAAACGCACGCGTCAATTGTTTATGGACTTATGCGCTAGCACGTTTGCATTAAGGATAAGAGGCTTAAAACTATATCTTAAATACAATATTATAAATTAACAACCTTTGTTGGGGGCGAACATCATAATTACATTTTTATACTCAGAACGGCACTGCCAGGCATATTTGTCGTTAAAGAGAGAAACGATGCTCTGAAATGCATTTTTCAGATCCGTTCGCAAGGAGGATGACATGACTTCTACATTACTACATCACCGATCGTCAAACCCTCTCTAATTATGTGACTAACACACAGTGTCATAGAGGAGAGAGACCAACTCATTGCACAAAGTAAAGATTGCCTACTGAAGCAAGACTGAAATTGGGTCATTTCTTAAAATGATCTTCTCTAAGTAGTGTATGGCCTTATAATGTTATATAAACGAAGCTCAAATTGAACAAGATATATGTACCGAAATTACCAAAGATCTCGTCTTCTTTTTGATAACTTTTTCAGATCAAGGGTAAATCATTTGCCGGAGGACGCGCTAGTCATGCAGCTTAAAGGGAAAATACAGTAAACCCAGTTAGTATGCAGCCGTCACTCAATAATTTTTGTTTAGTGAATTGTGAAATTCAAGGAGAAATTGTTGTACCTCTTGTTTGTTATAGTTATGTTCAAAACGTCTTTAAAGGTGTCTGTAATGCAATAAGACATTTGCAAGAGTTTGCTGATTTTTCAAAGCAAGGTTTGGGGCGATTGCCTTTAAGACAAGTTGCAAGACGTGCAAAGTATCCGCATATAAATTGGATAAATAGAAACAAGAGTAAACACCAAGATTATCTTAGGGGCCTACTAAAGGTCCAGAGACTGGTTCGGTTTAAAAAAGGGACCGGAAAACTGATTTAACTGATTTAAAAAGCAAGGGGTTGAAAAACTGGCTTATATTTTTTTTGCAAAGATAATGATTTAAAAGAAAGTAAAGATATGATTGGATATGTAAGATTTTGGATTCAATGAATGAAATTGACTGATAGGAGAATCACGAAAAATTGGACTTAAAAAGCTTTCGCAGTTGTAAGAATCAAGTAGGCTCCACATGTGACAAAATGAGTTTCACAATGATCATGCGAGGAGGAGCGGGAAGGGGGAGGGGCACAAAAGAAAACACTAGGCCGCATTTTCCCACGTACAACTAGAAGCTGGCTGTTCATGTCATGTCAAAAAGATTACCCAGTGAAGAAGATTGAATACCGTTCGTTATTCTTTGCTGTGTTAGATGTTCTGTTGTTGGAGTATTAAAAATAATGTCTTCGTGCTTTGTCTTTAGTACAACTGCTTGATCTTAGTTTCTTGGTTGCTGGCCTTAACTAAAACTAAATTGAAGCAAAAATGTTTCCAGCTGGATAGACGAGAATACTCTCACATTAACATACTTTAAAACCACTTGCAAGACTCTCCAATAACAGATTAATGCAAATTTGTCTTAAAAAGTACCTCTAAAATGCGATATTAATGCGTCTAATTTCTTTAAAGTTGCGAGTTACGACGTACTCGAAAGGAATTCTCAGTTCTGTTGTAGGAACCTGGAGGATTAAATTCCTCCTTCGGCCTCCAACAATCTTTGACTTGTCCATGAATCAATCGTGTATAGTAACGATTGTCTGACTCTACTTGATAACTGATATCTGCGGTAGCAGAATCATGGAATTAAAGGGATTTTCAAGAGACAAAATTCAGTAAGTTCAAAAAATGCAGAAAAGTTTTCTCTTTAAGGAGGTTAAAACCGCATCTCAATAGCTTGCAGCGTTTGGAAGATACAAATTTTCAAAGAAATACAATTTTTGTCAAAATAAAGTGCATTATGGGAAATCTTTGATGTCATAGCGTCACATTAATTTGACATAGAACTGAATTTCTTCATGAAATTAATGCCTCTGTAGGGAATGTTTAGCAACTTTGTTTGTTATGCCCTACATATGGTGTAGATTTGCGCTAAATCTAATTGGAAAAATATTCAAATATTCCAACAGTATCACATTTCAAGGACAAACAGGACATTCAATTATAAAAAAAAAAAACAAAAGGAATCTGAGGCAATGTGCCCACTTAACATACCGTACCAATTTGTGTCTGTGACCTTGATGAGAACTGGAGGTATTTTTTGACAAAAATATGCACTCTTTAATATGAGATATCTCGAGTTAGGAAAAGAATATTGCTACGGGGTTTGGAGGGCCAGGGACGTGGACTTGGGGGACGGGGGGACATGTCCCCTCCACTTTTTTAAGAGGAGGGGACACTAACACATTCCCCTCCCCACTTTTTGTCACCTGAAACTAAAAAGTGAGGTAACTAAAACACTACATGTAGGCGAGTAGTGGTGAAGA
>WURT03026960.1:0-15497 GCA_009936505.3 Holothuria glaberrima | reverse complement strand
ACTTGGTATTGTTTTAAACTAGTTAAGGCACCATCAGGGTATTTTAAAGTTAGGTCATAAGCCAGTGAGGTCATTTAAAGTCATGTGATGCTTGTACTAATAAATACTAAAGTCAGGGGACCCTGGTTGCATGTTTGAGCTTCAGCACCATTGGTGCTCTAGTTTGATTTGTTTCATAGCATTAAAGTGTATTCTATACAAAACTTGAATGATATGACCTCAGGACTACAGTGCAAACAGATTTTATTTTGAAGTTATTGGTCCACCCTAGGACCTTCTGCAGCAGACTGAAGATGATTAATCAATGCCATAGCAGATCAAAACAACCAGTAGCAGACCTTGAATTTCATGATGGTATGTTTGTGTGATTAAATCTCAAACATAAAGAGGCTGGACTGCTTTCACTGACATAAATGCCATTATTGCTCTCATTGCCATAAAAAGATGTACAGTATGACATTAGATGAGTTGCAGTTAAGATGTGTGTGGGGGTGGGAGGGTGGTGAGGAAATTTTACACTGGAAATGAAAAATGTAAAGAGGAAGGACCCTGTTGTTTTTGGTGAAGGTCAAATTTCATCTAGAGTCATCAAAGGTCAAACTCTAAAAATCTTGTCTACAGGTTTCCTCCAGATATAAAGCACAAGTAATTTAGCATGTATATATGCATTGTATCAAGAGACAGAATTCTTAAGTTGTTTTTGGTGAAGGTTAACTGTCATCTAGGGTCATGGGAGGTCAAACTCAGCAAACCTTGTAAACATGATATCTCAAGGTACAGTAGGAATCATGGATACTCTTTATACTTAGCATAAAGCTGCATTATGTCAAAGCTGCATTATGTCAAAAGTAAGGACCCATATTATTTTTTGGTGGAGGAAAAAGTCATTCTTTGTAACCAGAGGTCACACTCTGAAAACCATGTTTATTTACATGATATCGTCACACAGTTAGGGTGAATAGTTCAGTGAAAGGTCATTTAAGGTCACCAGTAGTCAAACTCTCAAAACCTTGTTAGTGCAGTATGACAGTTTCAAGGTAAGAATCATAGCAATTTGTCATACATGATGATGGATGCATCACATTGATCCAGAACATTAACATTTTAGTTCCTCTGTAATTCTAGTAGTCTTAGTAGTAATGGATAAAGCTATTATCTACTGAAATGAATTCATCAAAACCTCAATGCATTTTTTGAATTATGGTTTCCTGAACCAACGCTTTTTTCAGACCCAGTCCTCTACGTTGAAAAGTAAATGGTACAGTGGGTTTAACGTAACTTAAGTGGATCCACGTGTATACATATATATATACAGTATTTAGAGTAAAATATCAACTGCAGAAGGCATCACACCTGTACCCAGGTAAGATTAAACTTCAGTGCAGTACAGCCTGCACTTGGCTTTTAGCAGTAAAACTGTACTATAGGGTACAAAGTTCAAATTTTGATTCTATGGTTGGACTATGCATGTATCTTACCTGAACTTACCAGAACTTAAACTACACCCGAGTATGGTGCCTGTTAAAGTCTGCAACGAAAATCTCATGTAAGGAAAGTCAATTTTGGAACACTCTTTTAAATATGAATGGATGTAGAACAACAAACCTGCATGAGTTACATGTCATAATTAAATATTTGTACAGTATTTTACATCATTAATCTGCTTGCCTCCAATAAATACCCCCTCTGAAATTTTGACAGATTTTTTAAAGACATGCAGGCCTAAGTTAGATCTATCCTATAGGCATGGGACTTGTTCTCATCAGTGCAATGTCACAATAATGTACTTTTCAAATGATTCACAGTTAGATCCATGCTGAAGTTTCCAAAACATAAAAGTCCATAACAAATCACCAAGAAGGGTCCAAATAAAGGAGTTCATTATTGTTATAGCAGGCAGTCTGATTCCACACCTTCACTTTTCTGATTCCTCACTTTAGCAAAGGAACCTATACTGTAGACAGGTTGGCTTGTGTGTGTGTGTGTGTGTGTGTCTGTGACCCTTGCTTGGGTATGCTGTATAAACTCAACAAGAAAGTTTGACTAAACTTGAACTTTGTAGCCTATATATAGATCCTCCATAGTGAGAATGTGTGCTCTATTGTTTTTGGTGGTCAAAGGTCATCTGGGGTCACCAGGGTCAAACACTGAAAACCTTGTTAAAACGATATGTTGATTTGGTACAGCACTGTTCGTCGCAATCAAACCTACTGTAACAAATTCTTCTTTGTAATGAAAAATTGTAATTTATAAACAATGTTTTTTTTTTTTTTTCAATAGCAAAGTTGTTTCAGAATACAAGGACGCAAAGTTGAATGCTTGTAAAGTCTGCTGAGATTTAATGCAGGGGTATAGAGGGATTCATGTGATGTCATGTGGTTGGGATTGCCGGGCAGTGAAGGGCAAAACACACGCACAGTTACAGTAGCATACAGTATTTTCAGCACATGTGCACAGCATACAGTAACCATAGATTCCACTGTAACACAATGGATGTAAGTAAGCCTTCAAAACCAAAGAGACGCATGATCATGTGACATTGTTGAAACACCTGTATAGGGCCAAACACTTGAAAATTGTACCAGAATCCCTCCACAAAAATTTCACCATTCAGAGTTTTGGCAGACTTTTGACAGTTTTCAACGTTGAATGGGGGTTTTTGACCAGTTTTCAACAGGTTTTTGACAAGTGACATTGTTGAAGCACCTCCTTTGGGTCAAACACCTGAAAGTTGTACCAGAATCTCTCCACAAAAATTTTATCATTCAGAGTTTTGGCAGACTTTTGACAGTTTTTCAACATTGAATGGGGGTTTTTGACCAGTTTTGAACAGGTTTTTGACACGTTGAAAAGAGGTTCTCAACAGTCGCAAACCCAACCCTGGTTCTTTACCATTTGAGCACCCCGCCCACCCACCACCTCCTTTGCAAAAGAAGCAGCTGGTCCTACTGTAGGATTTTGGGGGATTATAAAAACTAGAATGAGATATGGCTGAAAGATACGGTTTCAGATTAGGAGAGCATCAAAAAATGAGAGCTGAAAATTGAAAGGTCAGATGGGCTTTAAGATATAGCACAAAAGCAGGCTCCATTGATATGAGCAAACCAGATACCGATATACCGGCTGACAGTTACCAGGTATACCGGAAAATTTTGCAGATCGGGTACTTTACACATTAACCACACTATCAATCAAACACAATTAGCACGCACTCTACCCAAGGCCAACAAATAAATCTTCACTCTGTCATGATGGAGATATTTGGTATGTTTCTCTTCTTTTGCAGCAAGATATTTTGAAGATTTGAATAAAGGTTTCATTTTAAAAAGAATGTAAAAACTCTAGTGTCTTGTAAACATGACTTTCATTTCAAGCTAGAACCCATAAAAATTATTAGCACATATACTTACATCTTGTACTCTGCTAGCTAGCTATGCATAAACATTGCATGCACAGCACTAGCTGGATTGGTCCGACCGCAGCGGTACTGAAGGCACATACGTAGTAGCATTATAATCAGTATGCACTATGCATGAGATTTGTAAGAATTCCAGCCGCAGTGTTCAGAATTGGTCTAAAAAGGAGCACCAGGTAAAGTTTATACACACTAATAATAGGCCCTGTATGAGAAATTGGTGTACTGTACATACCAGGCGCTGTTCATAGATCTACTAACATACGTACTGTGCAGAATCAGTTTCTGCCAAGTTGCTAGGATAGTTGACAAACTGTAAACATTTACGTGCGTGAAAGGAACTATTCCAGCTTGGAAAATTGGTGGAATAGTGTACTGCACTTGCTGTGGTAAACTTTTTAAGCCATTAGTTATAGCATATTCAGGAAGGGCCCCAAAATTTACATGGAGCTGCTATTACCCTGCTGTATTTGAGCTTTCCTCATAGCAGAGGATCGATTCTGTTGAACTTTCTGTGCCACATTCGGCAACTACTACCATACATAAATGCACAGTGCAGCTGTTATATTTTCAAGCCGCTCATTCTACCATCACAAACAGACGCTCCCACTGCAGTTTGCGCTGAATGAAACGGGTTGGAAAACAGTACACATGCTTAGATTGTATACATAGTAGTTAGTGTCTGGGATTTGATGGTAACATGCACAGGGTAAATAGTGTGAAGCAGTAATAGTAATGCCAAGTTTGCATGCGTTATTTGGTTCGGTATTTCTATCAGGTATGATTTTTACCAGCTACTTGGGCATGTTTTTGGGGATACCTGGTATTTTCGGTATATTCGTTTTCAAAAAATACTGTACTGCCAGTATGGGTATGAGTGAAATACCATACTTTTACATAATCAGTCAGCATATCCTCACGCCTTTTACCTCTTTTCTCCTCAGGGGTCACAACAGCATCCCCCAACATGTGAGAGTCGGCAAGCAGCAAACCAACAATGAAAAGGAAACTATTATAAATGGAGTGAGAATTAAACAGGAATTTATTGATATTGAAACAAACTCTAGTGATTCTTTAGAGACATACTCTGGGAAAGCCTCACCAGATTCTAGTTACCAAAACTCAAGAAAAGATGTCCCTTCTCATAGGACTCTGCATCCAAGAAAAAGACACAGAGCAGCCTGGGGACTAGAGTCAGTGGTGCAGAGGTTGCATCAGGCTAAAGTAGATAGTAGGGATGAAGATGGATGGATCAAGCAGGAGGAGGGAGAAGATGGAATAGAGACTGCAAAGCCACCGCAACCAGTTAATACTGTACTACAAGTTAAACAAGAGGTTGTATCAGATGATGGAATGGAATACCAGTCACCCAGGATAATCCCAGACTCAGCTCGTTCACTTTCAAATCCCTTCACCTCACAGGAAAGAAATTTGTGTGTTAATTTGAACTCGACATATACCTTAAGGAAGTTGTTGGAAAGGCCGCCTGTTAATGCTTCAGCTGCATTACGATTGAATGCTGCAGAACTGAAAGAACGGGGAGTGGTAATCAATCCAGCAATTTCCTACCAAGAGAATGGAGGTACCCACCCTTCCAGGGCCTTTGAGCCTCATCAGCATCCAGTAGGTCACAGCCCATCAGTAGGAGAGGCCACTACTGAAAATCAACCTCCACACAGGGAAGCATCAAATTCACTTGCATTGGATTCCCTTCTTCAGCTGGCATTACAAGTAAAGAAGGATGAAGGACTTCGGGAGAAAGGATCCCCGGGAAGGTCAGAGAGTGAAATTTTACATTCAATGCAAGAGCAAGGAATTAGCTTGGGTGCCTTTCAAAAGTCTCTTCTTCAACTACCACAGGCATTTAAGAAAGCTGGAATTCCCCTGAATGGTAGCCCACCATTGCCATATAGAGGGGGTCCTTCATCAGACCGTACCGATGCACCTTCCCTAAAGAACATCCTGCAGAGAAGCAGTGATGAGAACACAAGACCAGAAGGGCTTTCCACTCCTGTGGCAGTGAACAATCAAGAGCAACCAAGAGGGAGTGAGGAAAACCCACAAAGTATTGCAAGTGCTGCTGATGCTCTTAGACATCTAGCGCAGATGCAAGAACCCACCCAGAAATTGGTTTTGACAAAACTTGCTTCTATCAGGTTAAACAAAGGTACTTCACACAAAAGGTTCAAGCAGAGAAGAAGATACAGATCAGGATCAAAACGGAATTATTCGAATCCCCTTCCCACTGTTAAATATCTCCTAGAGAAGAAGAGAGAGGGGGTTTCTCCTAGCAAGCATCGTGGCAAGTCCAAGGGAAAGAAAGACTTGGACCAGAGAGGAATTTCCTCAAAAAGTAATGCCAAGGCACACTATTTGCAAGATGTTTCTGGAGGTGAATTCGTGCTCTCTCGCAAATACAGAAAAAGAGATTTCTCAAACCAGGAGGGGATAAACAGAAAATCTGGAAGAAAGAAGCAGAAAACAGGGAGGAAAATTCCACAGAGAACTTCTCCTAGACTGACAAACAAGGTCATGGTTAACTCACCTGGTATTTCTGTATCTGCTTCTCAGGTCATGAAACTTTTAGCTGAGCAGGAACATCCTCCCTCTTCAGCCACAGCCACATTTAATACTGAATTACCATCAGTGTCAACTCCATTCAAAACTGAAATGCCATCATTACAAATACAGTCACCCCAAATGTTGTCACCAAAAGTAGAGAAAACAACCTCTAGCTCACCATCTTTCAATAATTCTGCCTCTGAGGTCATGAAGCTACTTGCAAGCAAAAATCAGCCAATGGCGCAGTCAAAAAATTCCAGCAGTTCTTCTTTACAAAGCCCTAGGACTGCGATTTCAACTCCTGTAAATACTGCAGCAAGTACACCTCCCCCTAAATTTGAGGGGTTGAAGATGTCAGGAGTGGGTGCAGCAGACATCATGAAACATTTAGCTAGTAGTTACTCCCAGGGGTCTGCACCAGGGCTTCAGTACCCTCTTAGCCTCATGTTTGCCACACCTCCTGCATCTGATAGTTCGTCAGCATTTTCCTTGATGAAACAACTCATTACTAAAGGTTCCTCTTGATTGAAAGCAAAAAAAAAAACAGTTGAAAAGTAACACAGAAGGAAACAAAAAGCTAAAAGCAAGGCATAGGGCTATATGGCACTGGGCACTAGAATGGATACCTCATATTGTGTGTTGAATTGTCTAACTGTATTTTTTACTCTTTGTCTGTACATGTGGTGTCATAGGTAGTAGATATAATGTTTACATACAAGTGTGAAATTTATGTAAATAATTATGTCTGGTTATTCATGTTGTATGCTTATTCTCAGACTGCTTTGTTACTATCAGCCCTTGACAAGGCTGTTTCCTTTCTAACCTTTGAGAGGAATGCAGCTACTAGCTAGCCATAGGCACAATTACTGCTGATTACTCAGCACCTATTTTATTGTTCCTATCCCCATCTTGTCCTCGCCACTATGCTGTTTTAACTTTTGCAATAATAGTGTACCTATATAAATAGGAGGTTAGTATCGGAACTCATAGACTCCCAAACCAGGTAGTTATTGAGATTTTGGAGAAGGAAAAGATAAAAGCTGTCAATTGTAAAGGCCAACTGTTATCCCTCCAAAGCCTGTTTTCTGTAAACATGTAAAAAAATCATGGTTATGACTTGCTTATTAGCCTCCCCTAGCAGAGGTGTTATACCATCCTCATCAGCCTTTTGTTACACGTAGAAGAACAAATTTGCAAAGCTTTGTGGTTTGTCAATCTGCGAGTACTACCTCAGCGGTAGTACTGCCACAGTGGTACCCTGGTACAACATGGTAAGTTTGAACATTATGGAGATGTAACAATATATTAGAGAGGACCTGATTGATGATGTTGTGAAGAGGATAGTGTACACATTAAAGGACAAACAATCTACTCTAGGCAGTATTCCTACTAAGCTTACTTTTAGCCTCTCCCCCAGCAGTTAAAAACAAATTGTGTATCTAGTGTACCTTCAGACCGATTTTAAAAGGGCAAGACCATATCCACACATGGTGTGTGAGCTGTCTGTTATGTGTTGGTCTACACAGCTGATGTGCACAAAGTATTATTGACCAATCGAAGTGAAGATGTGAATGAAAGTGTAGTCACTACTTGTGAATACAGGTATTCAGAGATTTGTAAATTTGTATGAGGTGAAGCAAGAGCCCTTTAAGGGTCGTCATTGGTGTTGTAAGTGCTAAACCACATCTCTAGTATCTCCTCGCATGATTTTTTGCTGGAACAGATGGTAGGTTTGCAGCATGAACCAAGTCAAATAGACTTTTTTTCAGAAAAGTTATTGTAATCAAAATTATTATATCAATCATTGCCCAGAATATCCAATTAAATATAATTACACAATCATGATCCATGTAAAAACTCTTGTATGCCATATGTGTCATTTTTAAAAACTAGTAATTTTATACAGTAGGTTGCAAATTTTTGATTGGTGGATAATTCTGATGTACAAAGGAGACTTTTAATACAGAATACATTTTGCATGCCAGGGTTTTAGTTTAATCTGTGTCCAGTTCTAACAACACTCTTTAATATAACTGTTACTTGAGTTTGCCTTAAAACCATGATGGGCAAGATGTTTAACAGCTTTGAGAGACTCTTTTCTAATTCAGGTAGTCACTTAACAATCATTTGAAGGTGTTTGCTGTAGGTACGGAACGAGAGTAACTCTTCCGTAACAGGTTGTGCTACACTTTGGTCTGTTTAAGAACCTTGGAGTTAGGAAGCAAATGGGAGAAAGTCTCTTGGGCCAATGAGGGACAAGAACACTGACATACTATGAATATTCATAATGTCTGCAGTAGCCAGTGTAATATATTAATAGTGACAAATTGTTTGAAGCAATTAAACATTTTTTGATCTAGATCTCTGGCATTTTAAGGAAGATTATATCATTATATTTATATTGCAATAACATTCAATGGTAAACCCTCATTGGGGTCAAACATGATGAAACTATCCTAACCATGTGTACTATAGGAATGAAACTTGCAAAATACATGATGTATGTATGTGCCATATAGAAAATGCTCTTAGTGTGAATGTGTCCAATTGAGCATGAATAAAAATTGTATTTTTGTAGACCCTTGGTAAAATTTTTGGTGGTATAAACCACAATGCTGGGGGGTAAAAAGTAGCCCAAATCATCAGAGAGTTGATTTTTCACACTACTCATTAGTTTGGAGATACACTGTGAAGCAGGTACAGTATCTAGCTAAAAAAAAAAAGATTTGGAACTCGGTCATAGGCACAGCAAACAAGTGTGCTTGGTGCTGACTAAGCACCTGTACATTGTATCAACAAAAATAGTGTGACTTTTGAAAGATCTGACAATGCTGCATTAGTCTTGCTCCCCATACATCCGGCCCGCTATGGGCGGGGTGTAGAATATGTCCAGCCTGTTGTAAGAGGCAACTAAAGGGAAAGACTGTCACCGTATTTGAACTGTACTTGAAACCGAACTTGAACTTGAACCATATTTGAACTCTCCTTTTTATCTGGTTGACACTATATAACACATTCATGTTGGTGTGTCGTTAAATCTCATCTAAATCCCCACACACCCCTCCTTTTCATTTGTGTGTTATAAACTACATTGTTTTGAAAAATAAAAGGGGGCAGTTCAACTTAACAGAGAACAATTGGGGAGTCCAGCTGTACAAGATATTTTGGTATCATACTTGGAGAAATATGAAGAGCATTTGATCAAGATGTGTGACCTTCTATAAGTTTCTGTAAGTGTTTGAAATCTGGAAAGTTGTGTAGAACAAATTTGAAACAAAGTAATCTGTTGTGCATAAACCTGTCTTAGTTCTTTGCTGTAAGATGATTTATTCAACATATTTCAGTAATTTGAAACATTAGTTTAGATTGAAGTATGTAATTGGAATTTGATCAATTTTATTGTGACCTTCCCTTAAAGAAAGTTTGAGATCACATTGTTTTTGGAGGGACACTTAAAGTCAGTCTTCGAATTTTTGTAAGTTTTACATTGTCTAGGGTACTGAGTGATACATTTACATGTTAATTCTGAATTTTTAATCTTGAATACTAAAAAATTAATGGTAGATATACCAATGGTGTTCCTTTTTATTTATGGATAGAAATGTAATATAATAGTGGTATCAAACTAATGTACATACTTAATATGGACAGGAAATCAAGGAATGAAGTGCAATTTATGGATAATTTTGTAGAATGACATACCAACTTTGTTTTGTTACATTTCTAATTCAAGGAAGACATGGAATTACCCGCAGTTCCAAGACTTCATTGCAGTTGACTGTCTCTTATATAAGTTGTGTATGGGTGTGTGTGTGTGCAAACTTGTGGTCATCTGTATTTATTGTATTATTTTTTTTTTTTACACTTTTTTGTTTTAATCTATTTTGCATTTTGTTAATCTTACACCATTGAATACCTGGGTAATGTCATCATCCAGTCTGGATCAGTACGTCACTACGTATGATTCTTTTTGAGTAATCTGTGATAATATTTTTTTTCCCACTGACATGTTAAATTCTCACAAGAAAATTCTTTTGGGTAGGTCTTTTAAATATGTGTGGAATTTTCATTTTGAATGATCATGAAAGATGCTTGTAAGGGAATTTACTAATGATTTGAAACAGTGGTGAGCACACACCCCCACCTCGACGAACTCAAATCTCCTGTCAGCACCCTTTTTGATTCCTTGCTGAAGGCAGGCAAGGAATCTATGCGATGGTGATGTCGTGTGAGTGTATGTGTGTGTTTGTGACACTTAGCTTGTAATCGCAATATCTCAAGATAGGAATAACTGACACTTTTCATATTTGGTATGTAGATGTGAAGAGGAAGGACCCTCTTGTTTTTTAAAAAAGTCAAAGGTCATTCGAGGTCACCAGAGGTCAAAGTCCAAAAACCTTGTAATGGTGATATCTCGAGATGGAATTGACCGGCTATTTTCATATTTGGTACATAGATTTATCATGTTGAGAGGAAGAAACCTATTGTTTTTGGCAGAGGTCAAAGGTCATTTGAGGTCACCAGAGGTCAAAGTCCAAAAACCTTGTAATCGCATTTATCTTGAGATAGGAATGACCGACACTTCATATTTGGTGTATAGATTTACCATGTTGAGAGGAAGAACCCTATTGTTTTTGGCAGAGGTCAAAGGTCATTCGAGGTCACCAGAGCTCAAAAGCTGAAAACCTTAATTGTAAACATGATAGCTCTAGGTAGCAATGACTGACACTTCATGTTTAGTATGTAGATTTTTCATGTTAAGAGAAAGAACCCCATTGATTTTGGTGGAGTTCAAAGGTCATTTGAGGTCACCGGGGGTCAAAATCTAAAAACCGTGTTAGTGTATATCTTGGCACTGGGCCGAGTTGGCATGGGGGTAAGTTGGTATAGGGCGAGTTGGCATAGGGGCGAGTTGTCATGGGGGCAAGTTGGCATTGAGGCGAGTTGGCGTGGGGTGAGTTGGCATGGCGCTGAGTTGTCATAGGAGCGAGTTGGTATAGGGCAAGTTGGCATGGAGGCGAGTTGGCGGGGCCAGTTGGCGTGGTGCTGAGTTGTCATAGGGGCGAGTTGGCATAGGGGCGAGTTGGCATGGTGCTGAGTTGTCATAGGAGCGAGTTGGCATAGGGGCAAGTTGGCATGAGACGAGTTGGCATGGTGCTGAGTTGTTATAGGGGCGAATCGGTATAGGGCGAGTTGGTATCATGTGAACTGGCATGGGGGCGAGTTGGCATGGAGGCGAGATGGCGTGGTGCTGAGTTGGCATGGTGCTGAGTTGTCATGGGGGTGAGTTGGCACTGGGGCGAGTTGGCATGGTACTGAGTTGTCATACGGGTGAGTTGGCATGGAGGTGAGTTGGCATGGCAACGAGTTGTCATAGGGATGAGTTGGCATAGGGGCTAGTTGGCATATGGCGAGTTGTTATTGGGCCAGTGGGGGTAGGGCGAGTTGGCATGAATGTATTGTCTGTTTGGCTCTTGTCAATTTCCAAACCACAGTTCACAAAACATATTTTACAAAGGCAAGGAATCACTAAGCCTTTTGGCTTTCTGGTTAGGTGTTTTACTGTATTGAGGCATAGGGTATGTACCTACTTCAAAGTGCCCCTCCGGGTTACTCTCGCCCCCTCTGACCGAAAATCCTAGCTTCGCCACTGATTTGAAAGATGGTTTTGACATCTGTATACTGCAGACACCCCTCCTGTGGCAGCTTGAATAACATTGCTGCATAAATAAACTGGGAAATTTTTATCCTGCTACCTACCTCCCCCACCCCTTCCCCTGTATTTTATGTATGTGTAAGTATCACATTTTGCCATTACATTTATGAAAGCTGATAAAAGCCAAGCTATTTTTATTTTAGTGTTATTTATATTGTCTTCATGTTTTTAACAATTTTTTAAAGTTTTAAAGTTTATAATCTAATGTCATCTAAATTGTTGCAGGGACTTCATTTTTTTTTGTAGGATTTTTATTTGCTCTCATGTGATCTTTGTTCAAAGTAGCATGTTGTTTCTGTTTGCTCGGTTTATATTTCTATTTTTGTTTATAATTATACAAGGAATGAAGCAAATATTAAGCTCAAAATACCTGCAGTAAATTTAGTTAATTGGAAAAGCTGTTTGTTTGATAGCTCTAATTTGAACCTGTTGATAGTTTTGAACCTGTTGATAGTTATATCCCCGTCTTTAACTAGATGAATAGTTCTCAGTGAGCCATTTCCCAAATTGGGGGTCACCCTTCCACATTGAGCTACTCTGCATTGTGGTTCTCAGTTTAGCTGGAATAGGAAATGATTGGTTCACCATAAGAAGTTGAGTACCACTGCTCAAAGAACTAAGAACTTATTTACTGTTCATAATTGGTTTGTCTTTCTGTCATGAAATGGATTTTCCAAAACTGTTTCTGATGCTATGTCTAATGACAGAACATTGAAACTCCCACATGGTTTGAGACTGTTACCCCGTCCCCCAAAGGAAATGGCCTTACCTATTCTGGTTGTATGTGTCAATGCATAAGTCATGAATAAGTCTGGAAATTTGTGAGGGACAGTGGGGGAGGGGTGTTAGGGAGGTGATGGGGGATACTTCATTATGACATGTACATACATACATGTAGAAGGGCATAAGTAAGTACACTTTTACATAAACATGTAAGTATCCATACATTTACATGTTTATATGTGTGTAATTGCAAAGTGTGCGACAAAAAATTTGGGTCATTTCCAGTTTCCAATAAGAAGGACCTAGTCAAAGCTATGTATGATGTATTTCAAAACAGTTGAATACATCGTGTCTCCCTTTAAGACAAGTTATAGGCCAACAAGTTGGTGGCTGGTAACACTAACACGATACTGTTTGAGATGCCCAACCCCAGATACCACACCTTCCCCTTAATTACCACCTTAGTTTTAGTCATTATCTGGGGGTCAGTAATGATCATGGCAGAAATTTAGGGAAATTAAGGCATGGGCGTGGATCATGGGGGCGACGGGAGGTACGGGACGCGTCCCTCTCACTTTTTTGAAGGGGCAAAATCGCCAAAAAGCCCTCCCCCCCCCCACTTTTTCAAAAATGATGAAAACTAAAACTGTGATTGCGAATTGACACTACATATTACAAGCTAAATTTCGCCCAAATATGGCGCCATTTGCCATATAGATACCTTCTAATTCCATTTTTTATTCCAGGGGAGGGGTGTCCCCCTCCCCAGGACAGCGATTTATAAATGGTGAAAACTTTAACTGTGATTGCGAATTGACACTACATATTACAAGCTAAATTTCGCCCAAAGATGGCGCCATTTGCCATATAGATACCTTCCAATTTCATTTTTTATTCCAGGGGAGGGGGTGTCTGCCTCCCCAGGACAGCGATTCGTAAATGGTGAAAAGTCTAAAAATTTACTGTTCACACTCACTTCACGAAATGTAGTTCTGATTTACCCCAAGGACTGAGTAAAAAATTCACTTAAGCAAGCAAAATGAAAAAAAAAACTTCCTAAAAAAGTAGAAATTTTTGGTGACATACTCAATTCAAATTTAGCACCAAATCTAGCACCATTTTGCATCCAGCCCACCTTTCGTCAGCAAAATTTTTTCAAAAGGGAGTGGGACATCCCCTCCCCCAGGACAGCTATTCACAAATGGTGAAAAGTCCCCCCCCCCCCCATTTTTGGAGATGGATCCATGCCCTTGATGATTGAAGGCCTAATCTATGATGAGAGAGAAGTGTATTTTGAAACAAACAAACAAGTATGTCTACAGTCACACTATTTTCTGGGTTTTGGTGGAAAGCAAAATAGTGGTTATATAATGTGATTTAATTGAAGAGTTTGATAAGTATATTATCTGTTAATTTATTCATGTACATTCAAGTCAGAATTCTGTAGATATCAGATATACAGTTTGATATTAATTAATAGATCAATAGATGTTTATTATGATGAAATTTGCTGCAAATGGTCAAATTTTTGAGTTGTGTGAATATTTCATGGGTGTGATTTCAAAAAAAAAACCATTCAGAACAGTATAAGCGCTAGCAAGACATTCCTTGTAACCTATCCAAAGAACCCAGCTTCACCGCATATAACAGTTTGTGATGGAACCAGTGCAGTGGCAGAGCCGATAAACGCGATGGCATTTGGAGCAGCAGGGCCTTTACAACAAAAAATGACATGATTTGACCACAGGTTTGCTCAAAGTAACGAAGGTTTCTCATCCTACCCAAGGGCGGCGATCCTGGGGGGATGGAGCATGTAGCCCCACCAAAATGGATGGTTGGAATATGTGAAGTATATCTCCCCTCCCCCAAATAATTTGGACGAGGGCATTGTTTGTCTTGGACATTTTGTGTGGGCTCGATGTATTCCGAGATTCTGCAGATTTTGTTCAAAATTCCAGCAAAAATTTTCTGCACGCTTCGCGCGCTTTAAAAAGCAAAAAAAAGAACACCTACCAATAAACCATAACATACGTAGCCTACATAGTTTTTGTAGAAGTTGGGAAATGGGAAATTCATCCTTAATTGCATAACTGTTCTCTTCTATTTGTTCATGGTACGTATCCCAGAAATTTAAGTATATCTTCGGTAGATGATGGATACGATACAGTGCAAGTTAGCTCCGATAAGGGTCATTATCCCTCCCGGAGTGTTAAACTCTTTCCTCTCTCAATGATTACAAATCTTTCTCCTTATCCAAAATTTCAAATCTTACATATAAATTGGGGCTAAGCACGGTACATCAAGTACTTGCATTGTGCCATATATGTTCTGCAGGCCTCATTGCTAGACAAGATTCTTGAGGGCGGGGATTACTTGGGTGGGATGTATTTTAGGAGTGGGGGAAGAATATGTCAAAATTATAATTTTTTTATTTTCTCTACGCAAAAAAAAAAAATTGTAGGGGGCGAGACCCCCTAGCCTGTATATGTGATAGTTTTCCTTACATTCTTCCTCTCCCTATCTCTTGGACGCTTTTCTTGCCCAAACCCGACCCCGACAAATTTGTACGAAATCCAAGAAAGCTTCACACTCCTTAAAGAGAAACCAAAGAAATCTTGCCCATAAGCCATCCTGCATGACCCAGAGATAAGACGTGGTTACCAATAGTTTTTGCTTAAAGCAGCTTCGAGTTCTTGTCTTACAGCGCTATTGGGATAGAATACACTGTGTGTTATCCGTACAAATCCAGAGCATTCTACAAGTAAGCTATAGCGAAAGCTTAGGATAATTTTAGTAAAGACAGCACATAACAGCGGTCAAGCGGGTAAGGGCATTCTAGGTTCTTTTAAAACTGTTAGATGGCGGTCCGCTGACTTCATCTAGCCTGTGAGACAATCCAGTCCGACTCGCGAGGAAAGTTGAGATGGAACAAAAATGTAAAAAAAAAATGTAGCGGTTTCTCTATTAAAGAGGCATACTGAGTTGGATCACAAAATTCGTGATTTTTTTTTCACACCTGTTGAGATTTACTCACATCTTGATAGTAAATGGTCAAACTAAGAGATTCTGCACATCTGACTC
>WURT03026949.1:0-15498 GCA_009936505.3 Holothuria glaberrima | reverse complement strand
AATATAATTACAGTCGAGTGCACGGTTTCTGGACCACATGCTAAACTGTTCGATTTGTCAAGGAGGGTTGATCTTCTATTCATGACAAGTATGTTTAATACAGTAATCAAATAATAGTAAGAATATTTTGACAATTTAAAAAAATTAAGGCGTTTCAAGCGTACACATTTTTTCAGTCATTTTTACAGTCTGCCATGTACAGTATTGTTATTTAAGCAATAGATTAAGTTTTTAATCCTATGAAACAGATATATTACATACATATTTGGTCTTCTCCTGACCCGTTCTCAGTAAGAAGCTTTATAACGTACCACATTGCTTACTATATTTAGTAAAATATTTAACAGAGTTCTCTACAAATTGACTTCCTTGTACAAAGTTGTGTTACATTACATCAATTATGAAAAAATATTTGTATTAATAGATCTCACATAATTGTCTCTTTACACACTTGCTAACTTGCAATACTTTACGGGTGATTATGTCAAACTAACACTATACCTTTTCATTTAGCACTTGAGTAGATTAATTGCACAAACCTCTTTGGTTTAGGATCATTAAAAGCTGATTAGATAGTTACTAACCTTGTTTCAAAATGTTTTCAATGTATTGGTATTCTTTGTAGTATCAATTTCGTAAACAATGGTGGTATTATATCCAAGAAAATGTTTTCACTTTCAAAGCAGTTTGTGAGAAAAATTAAACGTTGTTTAAAGTAAAATGTAAAATTTTTTACTGGAATGGCGTTTGAGGAGGAGACATAATACTGAGACGAATCCAATGCAGCTTTTAAAAAAGTCTTTACAATATTCGCAAAATTATGGGAAAATTTGGTGGGAAATAAATCGAATCTTCACATTGTGTATGCATAGGTAATGCTTATGTCAAATAAATATTAAGAAGTAGAATATCTTCTAGTCATGGATCCTTAAATGTGTATTTGAAGCAGACAATGAAGATGGTGATTAAAAGAAAAAATCTTCCTTTTTTATTATATTTGTCCATTTGCTTTTCCCCTATTTACACCAAATCCATGTAACAACTCTCTAAAGGCACAGCTGGAGAAGTTTCCGAGGACAAAGAAAAACGTCTGCTGTGGCTATTGGTTATAATAGTACCCTTGGTTTTCATCATTTTCTTCATTTTAGTTGTCTTCAAGTGGAAAGGTAGGGTATTCTTTGATGTGATCGAGTTTATTCACTTTATTTTCGTTTCTGGGCGATTGCCATGTGATCTTCAGACAGTTGATAGACATAATTAAGGACACTTTCTTACATTTATGATCTTGAGGATTAGAAATATATTTGGGTAGTGTTTTGGTAACACACATATGCATCATAGTAAAATAGTCGCTTTAATATGTGACCAAGCATTTCTTTCATACACATAAACATGTCTGCTAAAGTTGAAACGACTAAGTTGTATCAATAGTTTGATTTACATCTGACAGGTGACTCTAGGAGAAGAGGACAGAGACTGAAAAAGTCAACACTTAATGAAGAAGAGGTAAGAGTTTTGCCGGGATGATTCAAATTTCACCCACTTAAAATGTATCTAAAGTCTCCCCAAATTTTAAAAATATTTATATAACAAAGCTTAAATAATCATCAAAATGGTCCAACTATCATCTTTACAGAACATTCCTGAGCTAAAATATAAAATGTTGAAGCTAATTCGCTCAATTTAAAATGGTGGATTGAACAATAAGTTGTGATGTCATTCTTGTACTACTCAAATTACCATCTTTGTTTTTCTTTGTATTTTCAAAAGCCACTGCACCTTGTGCCAAAATGTAATCACTGCCTCACTGCCATAGGGTGACCTTATTATAAAAGCTCTCTCCGAACAACATGCAATGCAAGAAAACGCTAAATTTATGTGGCTTATACAAAACATTTTAATTTCAAAAGGAACCATAAGGAGGTAATGTGAGTTGTACAAGAATTAAGTGAATAAGTTTCTACATTTTATATCTCAGCAACAAAGTTAGCTATGAAAATGGGAGTAAAAGGAATGAAAATCATTTTCCAATTTCTAAAATACACATTCTTGTTATCTTAGACTTGAGGTACACTTTAAAACATTATTCAATTGAATCTTTCTTGCCTTTAAATTAATCGTGATGTTTTAGACCGTCGTAAATATCTGGTGTATCAACATAACAAAGTGAGATATGTGATATATAAAGTATCAAAAGCCTAATAAAAGTCACAATTCCAGTCAAAATTAATCAACTATTGATCACTTCACAGGGAAATTTTTAGTTTACACTTATAATATAAAGAAGAGCCAAGAAGGCTATTCAAGTTTGTGACGTTGAAAGATGGACTCACCAAAATTAGATGTCGTTTTAATGTCATTATTTCAATAAATCTCCAGTTATTTTACTTCGTAGGTCAAGGATTTAAGTTTTTCTCCTGATTTAATTTCAAACCCATTATTGTTACCTAAAAATTTATGATCCTGTGCAAATGATTTGCATTATACAATCCTGACTTTGGCGTTAACCCAAATTTTGATTGCAATTTTGTGACGTCGAAAGATGGGCTCACCAAATATGGCAAATGTTATCCTTGCGTGTTCTCATCTTCATTTCAAGGACACGGTAGCAGTGGTATGCCCCGAGGGATTAATTTTAGAATTCAAACTTGTCCTTTAGCAAAATATCAGTATAACTCAAACAGTAATCAATTGTAATAAAAACCGTGCTAGTGTAAGACTGAATTTAACGTCGTTTAAATTTCATTGTTTTACTAAAACTCCTGTTATTTTACTTCGAAGGTCAAAGATTTAAGTATTTCTCCTGATTGTGATTTTTAAACCCGCTATTTTTACTTAAATAATTATGATCCTGTAAAAACGATTTTTCATTTCACAATCTTGACATATAATCCACATTAATTTGACCTTTACCCAAATTTTGATTGCAATACTCTCATAAGTCTACTTTAAGCTTTCTTTATTTAAATTTTAGTCCATTAATTTCATTTAACTTCAATCTCAGTATATTAAAAATGACTTGTTATGTCATCAATTTACTTTAATTTCTTTATTTTGACGCCGAAGGACAAATATTTGACCCCGAGTCTCCTTTTTAGGTTTCTCCATATCAAACTTGATGGGATGAATTGAGAAAAATAAATTAAACTCTAGTAATGCATTTATTACTGAGAAATATTAAAAAATTTTATCCTCTATTTTAAATGGAAGATAGTGCCTAAAGAAGTGCTTATAAAATTAGCACATAACCTTATTGAGTTTAGCGCACCCAAAATTGACATCCGTTTTGACAGGATGATCTTGGTGAGTTACATAATATTGTACAACATGAAAGTTCCTCTTTAGTTCATTAAAGTTATATGAAGCATTATTTTTAGGCTATTCTTTTCCTCATTTAATTTGTTCACCTGGAACAAGTCTATGACATCGAAATCCACTAATGAAATTCGTACCGGATACAGAGTGAGAACAAATACCGAATTAAAATCATCAATGGGTGTAAACATTACCAAGGTCGTAAGCTTGAAGAAAAATTAACAGAGAAAATGGTTTTCTAAAAAGTTTATCCTACGTTGAGTTATTTCTTCTTTCATTAATAATACGCCCATTTAACCTTGTTATTTTCATCAGGCACTGCCAATGACGCAAGCAAAAAATAGGGAAGTCTTTATCCAGCAGCTCAAGGCAAAGTATGAGGAAATGTATGCCGCAATACTGCCCATACCGTACATTCGCGACAGATATTACCGCGAAGATAAGATTTTTATAAATGGTGGCATTGAGTTTCTACCATGCAATGAAAGTGGTAAGGAAACATGGCAAACAATAGATACTTACAAGTCCATATTTGACGATTATCGTGTCAGGTCATCGAGGATTATTTTGGAAGGTCACCCAGGGTATGGGAAATCTACTTTAACCCTTCAGATGGCGTACGACTGGTGTAACCAAACATCGCAGTCCCGGCTGGATGGAGTGGGAATACTCATCCTTCTTCAGCTTCGAAAATTGGGTGGCGTAAAGTCAATCTTTGATGCTATTCGAAACTTTATTTTGCCGCATGATACTACATTGAAACTTGAAGATATTCACAACATCATAACAGAATTTCAAAAAAGGGATTCTGTTTTAGTCATTCTTGATGGTTACGATGAATATCCGGACCAGGATCAAGAAAACGATGTGAGAAAAATTCTTGAAAGAAAAATGTTCCAGGACTGTGATGTCATTCTAACGACCAGACCATCACATTTCCCACGCAACTTCTCAGCTTACACTAAACGAGTCCGACTGACTGGATTTGATGAAGAGGCACGACAGAAATACATATCCAAGTCAGTTACAAAAAACGAGACGAAGGATGGAAATATCGAGAGACGTCTCAAGGAAAATCCACTACTAAAAGATCTCTGCCAAGTTCCTTTGTTTTTTGTGATGTTTGCACACATTACACAAGATAGGAAAGATGACTTAAAATTCAATTCTGTGACAATATATTTTCAGTATATGGTATCATGTTTTCACAAACATATGCAAAATAAAATTGAAGAAAGGGATCTCAAAGAAAAATACGAACAATTAGAACATAATCATGAAAATCTAGACCACGTAGCTTTTGAAAATCTAAATGAAATTGATCAAGATCTTGTTTTGGACACTAATAAACTCCTTGAAAAGATTAGCAAAGAATGTTACGAACTGTATGTTCGAATTGGCATTTTAGTGGAAGAGAAAGTAATTAAGGTCCGTGATAAACCTGGTGACCGTAACACTCCATTTATTCAAGAAACAAAACAAGTAAGATTTTATCACAGGTTGTTTCGCGAGTGGTATGCTGCCTATTACCTATCAAATCGAATTGCAAACTTTTCTGCTGAGTGTGAAGATCTTCTCAAAGCGCTTCCGCCTTCTGAACTTCCGGATACCTATAGGTTTGTTTGTGGGCTCAACTTTACCGCTGCCGAAGAGATAATAAGATCTTTGGAACTGGCTGGAAATACAAAATTTAAACTGTTATGTACTCTTGAAAGAGACGGAAAAGTCGACAATATCTTGAACACGCTAAAAGAAGAATGTGCAGATAGAGTTAACATTAGAAATGACGACGATATTTTAAAGCAGAAATCTATCCTACAAATAATTAAAATAGCATCTCATCATAAGGTAAGTGGGTAATTGCTTTCTTAATGTATGCAACGATGACATGAAACGTTCTTAAATAATTTCTGTTTAGAAGCCTGTGAGTCTTGCCCACTGGGAAGTTTTAATATAATGTGTTGGTAATAGGGCAATTTATTTAAGTACTTTAGGCTATAGTAAAGGTCTCGTACACTTCAAAGTGCTCAGTGAAAGAGAAAGTTTTTAGAATGTATCAGGGCCTAGCCAGCAGACTTGGAAAAAATTTCCCCAAGGAAAAGTAACTGAGAATTAATAGGGTGTCCCACTTTGCCCAATGCCTACCCCTAGCTACGCCCGATAAAATATGACAATAGCACTGGCATATAACACAAAATAAACGATTGCATGGTCGCTATATGGGTAAACAAAACTATCATAATTCTGTTAAATTTCAGATTCCACTTGCCACGGTGTGGCTGTGGTACAGCTTCAATTCAGTAGATACTACTGCAAAGAATATCATCTTAAAATCTGGGCTCAGCTTGCCAAACTTGCAGGCTATCGAAGAAATTGTAATTATTGAAGAAGGCAGAGAAATAAAAGAAACAGAAATGACAAGCGTCTTCGAATTTGCCACGAAATGTGCAACATTGGAATCGTTGGGGTGAGTACAGATGAAACAGTAGACAGTCCCGAGGGTGGTTTCGTATTTAGGCCTAAGACTAAAGTATAGTTTTAGTTCGTGCGTACCTCACAGTAGTCTAAACATCTTTCTGGTACATACTTTTAGTCACTTCTGCATACCGTTACTCTCGAATTTTGTTTCAAAAAATTGTTGTTTTAAATAACATTAACAGCAGCCCTTCATTCGAAAGGTTATACTATGCCAATTCGTTTTCCTAGTAACTATTGCATTTCCTAATGACTATTGCATAACCAAAATCAAGAACAACTTTGCTTTGCAGCTTACTTTTGATGTTTCACATTATAATGTAAATGTAATAGGTCTTCACATTCTTGTCACCGTGAGTTGAATTTTCCCTTCGTTTCAGCCATGAAGGGCGTCAAATAATCTGTACACTTATTGCATTGATGGCAATTTATGAATCGATTGATTGAAACAGTCTAGAATCAAACCAGATTAATCTTTAAAGTATTAAAGGCATGTGGGTGGTCACAATTGTGACCACCCACATGCCTTCGATACTTTAAAGACCAGGAATTATCTTGAAAGTATAATGGAGAGTTTCTTTAATTCTATTTTCATCACGTGACACAGGTTTTCGAGATGCTTGCTTCCTTGTTGTGCTACAAGCACCTGCCAGGATACTCTCAACCTCCTCCAATCCAAAAAAGTGAAAGGTAGGACTGTTTGACTCTCAGTCTCTCCGTGTACATAGAATGCATATATCTGAAGGGAATACAGTGTGGAACTTTGTTATCTACGCTGGTTGGCGTATACTAAGTCTGAAACCTGCTGGCGGGGATGAAACAAGCCAAATTGCCGAAGGCTCCGGGGAACGGCAATTATAGCTCCACAGGACGGCATGTGGTTCAGGGGCCCGCCTTTGGACCACCTGGTGGGTTCCAGGAGCAATGCCCGGGTAGTAGGGGCCAAATCTCTGGGTTGGGGGCAAGGGGGCAAAAGGGGAAAAGCTCTAGGTTATTTACAAAATTGTGAGCATTAATGTGAACATTTAAGTACTTCTTAACAACAATGGATGTTCACTAAACAGACCATGGAAATGACAATTCGACCACTTTTATGTTGTTGGGGTCGAGGGGAAAGCCCCAGGAGGGCCTGTTGTATTTACAATGTTTTGAATATTAGAAAAAAGTTAAACTTATTCCAAAAGAAGTTGGATGCATGCTTACTAGACCACAAAAATAATAATTTAACCATATTTTTTTGCTTTACTAAGTTGTACGTAAATCCAGTCAATTTGATGATTGAAAGGGCTTGTGGGCAGCGGTATACGGGATAAACGATTTTGTTTTCCAATGAACACTACACGTACCGAATGCGTTCGGATACCTGACACTCTTGGAAGAAGCATGGAACATATCTTTGTAAGGCATGTGGCTACAGAATCTAATCATAGGGGAGTTCACGTTGCAATGACCCAAACGGTTCAGAAGTGGCGACGGTAACGCGATGATATCTCCCGGGGATGTGAATCATTTCTCTCTCTGAAAATGGCATTGAAATCACGCTAAGTCTAAACAGACCTGGAAATTTCAATTTGACTATTACTTTTTGTAATTGCATTGTACCAATGACCGGCGAATTTGAAGGTGTTAGCTGGGTATGTTCGGTGGAATAGGTGGATGATGTCAGGTAAAGGAGTCACATGGACACAATAATACTATTGTCTAAAATGAACTCGCAATGGCACAACTATGTAGGATGGGTGTGCGCGAAGCGAGCTTAAAAATAGCATTTTAAAGACAGTGCAAAATGTTTTATTTCATCCTGCATTACAAAACTTATTCATCTTACATAAAAATGCCCTTCGCCCTGTTCCTTCTCCTATTCACTTTGTCTTTTCAGCAGTCGGTAATTTGAGCAATCCTTCCCAGTCAAAACCATATTACAAGGGTTAGCAATGCACGATGGATGCGTGCAAAACGCACGAAAATAAAATTTCTGAAGTAATTCAGGTTAATTAAAGGCTAATTTAATTTCACACTGTTCAAATTCAGAAGTTATCAAATTAGTAACCAAATATAATAATTCAAAGCATATGATTTTGCAATATTTGTGAAAACCTGGGGGGTGGGGATAATTGCATATGCCATTCCCCCTTGTCAAAAATGGGGATGTATCCTTCCCACCCCTGGGATTTCCTCCTATGCCTATGCTTATGCTTCAAGAAACGTGCATTTGGTACTGATGATCAAAACTCAAAGTTTCTTAATGATGGTTTGAACTGATCAAAATCGGATGTTTAATAAATTTGAATTAACTTATTGTGTGTTACCAACAATGATAAAAGACGGATGCTTTACATGAAGTATTAGCACAGAAATGTTAGAATATGTGCACCTGAATGAAATGCAACTAAAAATGAGCTAAAGTACAAGATAAAGCTGTTATGTAATAGACTACCAACGCAAAATCCTTCTTTGCTTATTATATGTAGCTGTTTTATAGTCCGAAGTTAAAAAAATTAAAGAACAGTTGAATTTTGAGACTTTGTTCAAATGGGTGGTTTTTATGACTGTGTCAAAGTTATATTCTTTGTTCCCAAACGTCTTCGACGTCCATCTGGTAATAAGAATGGACAACAGATATATATATATGTATATATATATATATATTGATAGGCTGAGGACTAAAACTTGTTTTTAATATTAAGGTCACCTGAGTTCATATCTGGCATTACAGGCGCGGATCCAGGACTTTTAGAAAGGGGGGTCGCACACACCGTCGGCCGAAGGCCAACGAGCGAGCGCCCAAGGCGCGAAGCCACGGCGAGGGGTTTGGGGGTCTTCCCCCAAGAAAATTTGAATTCTAGATGCGCTTAGATGCGACTTCCCAGCATCTGAGAAGCATATTTTCTATATCTATTTGCTCATTTTTTCAAAAAATCGTTGGTCATCGAAAAAAAGGGAGGCGTGCGCCGGGTGCGCCCCCACCTGGATCCGCGCTGCATTAGATAGTACTGCCAGGTGGAAAATCAGTCGGTATTCGAATATCTTGCACTGTAATCAAAACAAGTTTTTACATCATTTCTCAATGATTTTGTCGTCTTTTCAGTTTGGTGGTACCCAACAATGGATTCTCCCCGAATCCCATTGAATCTAGACTCTGGTCGATGGAAGGTGATTATAACCTTTTAATTTTTAATCTGTCGCGTTGAATAACCACCGAGTCGAATAACCTTTACAAGAAACAACAGTCATCCGTACAACTATATTACAAACAAAATTATATTCAAGGTAGTATGTTTGCTTAATTGAAATGATTATTTTGTTGGCACTTACTTTTATTGAGTAAATGGAGTTTATATTCTATTTATAAGAATATAGATGCGACAATAAATTTAACTTATATAATAGGCAAAAGAACATTGTAGATACACTAATTACATTTTCAATCCAATATTTTGCATTAATTACAGGATCCCGAAGAAGGTACAGATATTACAGACAAAGCTTATTCTGAAAAGGTAATGCTAAACACAAGTTTTAGATGTCCAAAACTTATCGAAAAGATCATCTTTTATTGAAAGGGAGTTTGTTGTAATGGCCTATAGAAGCTCCAACTTGGTTGATGTATCCTGCTAAATAACAATTGTTGCAAGCTTCATATTTTGAGACTTCCTAGACAGTCACCCAAATAAATAGATGACTTTTAGTTTTAATCATTCAAAAGTGTCATTTTAGTTACCGTCATATTCTGAAGAGTACTTAAGTCTGATTAACCCTGCGTTACACCTGATGTTTTATGCAAAGTTGTACAACATTTTGATAAAACTTTCCCCTATCTTTTGTTTCTCTCTCAGGTGGACAAATTCCGGGATCATTGGAGGTAATAAATTAAATGAAAAGAACATTTTGAGGATTAAACGAGTTTGAAGTACAGGAGATATTGAACTTTATATAAGAAAAAACAACAAATTTATGTTTTCGGTCCTGAGAAATTACGACTTGTTCAATGAGTTCAACTTCATTGTATAAGCGTTCCAATAATTAAATAAGTTTTACGTAGACGAAATTTGAAAGTTGACATTATAACGGCTCCAACAGCACCCATAAAACATTTAAGTCAGGAGAAACTAAACAAGACCAATTGAAAGGTAGTGAGAATCTAGAATTCATAGTAAACCTTTGTGTACAACTTTTCTTCCTGATGGCTAATGTAACTTAAAAACAATACTAAATTACCAAATTCAAAGGAAGTACTAACTTGATACCTTAGTTTCTTGAATGGCGAATCATACCCCTGCTATGATTGTTGCCCTTATGGTACAGTAAAAAGTTTATGCCGTAAGATTGCCTGACCTAAACAAGCAAGCTTCTTACTATATAGCTATTTGTAGTTTTTCACACAGCACCATCCCTTGCACATGAATGTGCAGACAGAACATTCTTTTAGAAAATGAAGGACCAATGAACACCAATCTATATTATTTGCGTATAAAATTATTACAATGGATATTCCAATATGCAAGTTGTTTCAAATACTCATTTTTCGATAAGACCATACATTTCCCTTCTGTTACATTTTTCGCTCTACGATTTCTCTGTAATGCTTTAGATAAGTCTTGTTCCTGTCTTCAATGTAGTAACACGAATATTACCGACAAATTGTCAAAGTTTAGAAAGCCTAAATGAGTCTAAACTGAAAGAGCGTGTATAAATGCATATGTTATTTTGCCGACAGCTATACACCATGGCAAGTGGCCCGTGAGGCTCAGCAAAAAACGGAACGGCAGCTTCTGCAAACCACAAACAATTAGAAGGAAGTGCGGTTTGTTGTCATCGTGAACTATGTTCTTCTTCTAAGTTTGTTCCCAACTTATAGCCTGTATACGGTGTAAGCTTACCCATCAGTAGTGAACATGACATATTTGTACACGTTACATCCACGAGCCAATGGCATCGATAACGAAGAAATCTAAGCTTGTATAGGCCATGGCATGTAAATAAGCGTAAGGGCCTCTTCAAATTTGGGGGGCAGAATTTTTTTTGCCCGAATCTCAAAATGTCGTTCGATTTTGTTGGAGTTCAGGTGCATAAAATATACCATCAAACCGCTACGTGCGCGCAAGTGCGCTCGAAGCGCGCGAACAGTTTTGCACATTTTTGGGCAACGGATCAAAACTTCGGGAACTCAGTAGAAAGTTCGGGCAATCTTTTCACTTTTACTTCATCCCTGCCGGAATTTCACCTATTCTGTGCCCGAATTTTTGTGGTTTCCTGCCCGAATTTTCGACCTCAGAAATTTTTGGGGAACAGTCTCCGCTGCCCCCCCCCCCAAAGTCTCGTACGCCTATGGGGATGTAGAATTAATGTTGGAAACTCTCGTTGTAGCGAAGGACGTTCAGTCTCGAAAATGTTTTCTCCCAAATGATTGCAAAATGTCTCGAAAGCGGCATACACTACTTTCAACTGCTACGTTAATATTGTTTTACATGTTCATGGATACCCTTCTTTTTGTCATGTTTATTGGGATATACTTCTTAACCCAGTGAAAAGTGGAACGATTTTGGAAGATTTTGGACGACCTGTTTACGTCCTCTATTTGCGTCCTGCGCCTTTTGGACGATTTTGGTAGGAAAAATCACTGCTTTTGGACGACTTTTCAGGTTTACAAACAAAGGAATGTTTTATTGCGTTCTAAGCTGACTTTTTCTACTTTATAATGGGGATTTCTACTTTAATCATCGCTGCTAACGGCTGAGGGACAAACTCAGTAATTGTATCTTCCATAACACAAAGAAACCTTGAATGTTTGCGACCCTGCTCGTTAATTTGATCCTGTTTTACAATGGGATATATCCATTTAAAATTGATAAATGCAACTTAATTAGCATATTTTAGGCAATAGCTGTACTGGAATTTGACAATAATTACAAGTTGTGCAGATCAGTGAAATATCTAATTGTGTACTTGAAATTTTAAGGCCGTGAGCAATTTAAGCACATTACAGGTTGCTGCAGCTTCGTCTGCGAGGTGCAGCCGTGAATACTGGAAGATTTTTTTTTTATTTGCATTTTTTTATTTGCAATTTGGAGGAGGGACTAGACTTGAATAAGTTGGTAGAATTTCACCTGTAAATATGGACGAGCTAGGGGACCTTTCAGCCTTCTATGTGGATTTTTCAGAAGAATAAATTGTAGATTGTAAACGATGAATTTCAATCAGGCACTGTAAAATATCAGTTCTTCAGCATTTTCACTCTACTACCGCTTTGTTGTTCACTCATTCCTAATTCGTGGCTTCAGACTTTTAGGTGAGCGGCTTTTTACATTGTAATGTACTTAAATTTTGGGTCCAGTTTATAGTTGTGGGTATCCAAACCAGACGTAAAAAGCACGTGTACTTTCCTGAAAGGATGACCGCTCCATGAATCATTTTGTCCACGTTATAAGTTATTGCAATTAACAACACTTATCAATTGAACATTGTAGAAAGTTTGTTTAGTGATTATTTGTATTTCTTCGTTACTGTTCATTTTTTGTATCTTTGGTATTTTTTCAAGTTTTCAATGTTTTTGTAAGTTTACAATTTTTTTTTGTCAGCTTAGCTTTTTATCAGAAACAAAATAGTAAAGATGAAATTACAGTATTGCTTGATTTTGTATGAATTCTTCTCGCGAAACTTTTGGTACTGCGACGCAATACTGTTCTTATTTACCCAGTATAGCGCCATGGGCAGCGGCAGTTGTAAAGTTTGTAGGGGGAGAGATTGAACTCACGAAGCTTCACAATTTATTAACCCATATGACCAAACTGCCAGTGGTGGGGTGGCATAATGAAAATGTATGTTATTTGTGAGATGTAGCATGCTGCCCTCCAAAATAACAAATAAACTTTAAAATATACATCAATTTTGAAGAATGAAGACCATGATTTCAAAAGAGGACAACTAGCCCCAGCGCCCATATGACGGGCCGCCTATGAAGCCGTGCTTGTAAATGTAAAGTTGCACTAAGCATACGTCCATCTTCATCTTACTGAAATTCATTTATCTCTTCAGACTTTTTTTTTTATTACACTTCTGTTTTTTAAAAATCCATACAAAACTATATTTATATTGTATACATATACGATAACGGAAAAGCAGTACTATCATCAAATCGATTATAGTACCTTAAGTTTACCAATGAAACCACAACAGCTAGCTGTTTTTTCGAATTTTTTCCTTTTTAAGATGAATAGATCAGTCAGAAATTACAGGAAATAAGTGCATAATTGATGAAAAACCATTCTGAATGTATGCAATAAGTAAGGACTTTGCAACACTGATCCCAGATAACAATAAAACAGAAAATTACATAATATTTCAAACTGTTCACTGTGAATTATTTTGCACCTGCATTAATTTATAATTGCTTAAAAGAAACTTAAAACAAAGATTGTATTAAATAAGCTGTAACAAAAGTCTGTTCCCATGAAATTAGCTGGCCATATTTGTTGTGAGTTGTTTGTCATAAAGCGAAAGTATTTTCCAACCCCTCGCAAATCACCAATCAGCGCAGGAAAACATCAACAGTCCTGTTAAATTTAGATCAACCCGAACAATCGAAAAGTTAGATGTAACAGAGTTTTGAAATATTATAATTTTGGTTATTGGTTTGGAAATCCTAGTATTAGAATATTCTTTTGTGTTTTTTCTATAAAAAACGGTTTTAGACTACTATAGCGCTGCATATTTTTGATAAGTACCAGGTTTAGTGGAAGACAAGGAGGGGAAAGAGAAAAATTGGGTGAATGCATCTCAAGTAGCGCCACCTCTAATTATAATTGGTCTATCTCAATTAAAAAGAAATGAACATTAAAAAAAGGTTTTGCGTGTGCCCTATGTTCGAGTTAGAAGCGAAACTGCTCAAATAAAGCCGTCATGTATGTCTTTAATTATTTTCGTTGGTGGGCCACACAGGGATGGCGTCAGGATTTGCCCGACGGTGGGCTGGGCAGGCTGAGCCCGAATTTTCGATTTGCTCTTTGCACTTTTTTCGATCCCCCCCCCAAAAAAATCGAGGTTCCTGCTCTCCGACGGCACCCATTTTCTGCCCCGACGGGGGGCTAGACCTCCCCGACAGGAGGCTGTAGCCTCCCTGTCCCCCTGGGGCCACATTTTTCCAAATTTTTCATCGTGAAAATTTCGCGGGCCACAAACGGGCAAGTAAGTTTTTCCGAGGGAAGTCCCAATTTCAAATGTAAACGACGCAACGGGAACGCGAAGCCTCCTACTAAACAGCGTGGGTGAGTAGTGTCTAGAGGCCCCTAGTAGGGTACAGAGCAACCCCCCACCACCGCGTAGTAAACCTCAAAAGCTCAAGTATATTAGACAATATCTAGAGGTATTATGATTCCGAGAGAGTGCCATCTGCAGGGAATCTGCCACAGAGACTGCTTCGCAGGCTACAAGTTCACTCGCTCGCAACCAAGCCTTCCACTTTCGAGGAAATTTTCTGATTTGGGGTGACTTAGAATGAATTTTAGAAGGAATATTTTGAAAAAAAGAAATGGATTTTATGAAAATGTTGGAAAAGTTAAGGAATAAATCAAAATCTGGGGGAACGCATAACATGCAAAGAAAAGCTGTTCGATTTACTCTTGTGTTGTTTGGGGTGCACATCGATATCCGCTTACCTGCCGAAATAGTAAAGAGGTTGTAGCCCATGAAACAGCTGCTAGAAAAATTAACATAACATAACACAGCATAACATTATATAAGGAGGGCAAAAGCCCCATAAGATGCCCTACAATCCAGACCCAAAACAGCCTAAACCAAACCAAATACCCAACAAAGCCCAGCACTGGAGATGTTCGGTAGGCAGAATATTTACCGCTATCTCAGCGTACTACAAGATCAGTCCGAAATCAAATCAAAGAAAGTCTGACAAAATTTAGGTAACTTTTGAATTTCACTTTTGGAATTGAAATTTGAAAATATGGAAACACTACGAGGAACTTATTTTGATCGACGTCGGCACACCGGCTTGAAACTAGCAGGCAAAACCAGCAGGCAAAACAGGGCGTAATGTTACTCTATGAATAAGGTCACACGACCGCACGAAGTGCGGGCGTGGGCGTTGCTGTGCAAAAACTGGTGTCCTGAGGGAAAACTTGTGAAAGGAAAGAGGAATATTAATTCATTGATTTTATAATTTATATTCTAGGATGTTTCTGTTGGTGTGCGTTTTCATAAACACCGAAAACGATTTCTAATAAAAGGTTAAATGTAATATCCAACAAAGTGGATGGTATAAAAAGGGTAGAAGGTGGGAAAACATATGTGTCACCTCGAGATTTACTTTGGAGTAAAAGAGGGAGTAGGAATTAGACTTTCTCGGTCCCTTTAAACCATCGGAAAAATTTTGTGCCAAATATTCACAGGTACCAAAGGATAGACAAGATCACAAATAACACATTGGTTTTAAAACTTAACCCAAACCATCTAATTGAATATTCAGCACGCAAACTTTTCTAAAACGCCCCCTCTCAAGTAACCTTTAGTGTTAAGTGTACATTCTGTGGTATATACGAGCAGTTTAAAGACACACCACATTCTCGGTCCCTTCAAACCATCGGAAAAATTTTGTGCCAAATATTCACAGGTACCAGGTGATAAACAAGATCCCAAAAAACACATTGGTTTCAAAAATTAGCCCAAACCATCTAATTGAATATTCAGCAGGCAAAC
>WURT03026938.1:0-15498 GCA_009936505.3 Holothuria glaberrima | reverse complement strand
TTTAGGTCTCCTGAACGATATTCAGAGGAAAACTAGCCTGAAATGGGTTCATTTGGAAGAAAAATTTGTTAGGCTTCATCTCCGACAGTCCAATGCCTAGGATTTTTCGTTGCCACGAAGATATGGAGTGATTTGTGTTAGGCTTCAGATCTATGGGTGCGCAATATTAGGGACATTAAGAAATACAGGAGTAACGTTAAGCGTAACGTTACATAACTTTAGGCCTAACGCTCAGTTACATAATTCAGTATAACTACAACCTAGGCTACACTAGGCCTTGGCCTAGGCTTCATAAGAAGACTTAGGCTACGAACATAGGCTAGAGCCTAGAGGAGGATAATAATTAGGCCCAGCCTAGCCTATGGCCTAGGAACTATCCTACTCTATGCTTACGAATCAGCCTACCAAGTTAGGATAGCCTACACCAATTCGTACTGAATGTATATTTGTACCATTGAATGAAGTTTTTTAGTAATCTGTTGGCCAAGGGCAATGCCTTTATTTCCCTTTTCAAAGGTGTTACTGCTGTGTACAGGCACTTGAACTTGAAGTCGTTTCAAGTTAAATGGATACTGTACTTGACACTTGGTCCAGAGTTATCGCTGCATTCTTTCCAGTACCGGCCGACCGTGTAAATTTCCCGCCGCATCGATTAGGCAAGAGTTGTACTCTTTAGTTGTACCGATGGTCTCTGCAAAAGGCAAGTTGCATGGTGGTACGCACATGTTACATAAGTAATTTTTACCTGTGAGACTACTGTCAGGGCCATTATATTTATACAAAGACTTTACCACAGACGACACAAGATGGGGTTGATTTGGGTTCATCTCAAGCCCGTACTCCAAGTAGTCTATCACAGGGTGCACCAGCACTTCAAAGGAGCACCAGGAAAGCTTATTCTTTATAGCCACTGGCGCTGTTAGAAGTTCGTTAGAGCCCACGCCAGATAGCCGCAGGTAATCACCGTTGAGCTTGCAGTTTCCTTCCTTTTACGGTACAGAAGTGAAGTACTGTATCTTGTTGGAATCAGGGGCAATCCTCCCGAAGCTCTGGGGTATTAAAAATGAGAATACTGGCACTGAGGTTTCAGCTGACCCTTAAATGACGTAGGGATAACACCAAGCTCTCCACAGTTATTATGAGCATTTTTCACGAAAAGCTTGTAAAAGACTGGCGGGAGAAAATAACAGGTATAAACTTGAAAAGGACTCATCATCATTTTGATTAAACACATTTATTCTTTTCAAATGTCTTTAAAGATAATGTCACTATGGACCGAGAAAATAGTGTTTAGAACAAAGCTTGTTTAATTAGTTATCGTGGCTATTTCCGCAAAGCTGTTTACAAGTAACATGACAAGCGACCGTAACAAGTGACATGACAGCACAATCAGATTCTACTGCAGTTGCAATAGAACTTGCAGTGCGCCGCCAGACTTTGGTAATTGGGGGCACCACCGATGATTTCGTAATGCTACTTCGGTAAAACTCCCATATTTTGTGTAAATTGCCCCTTTTTGTGCTGCCCTACATTTGTAAACAGTAATCCTTTGTCATTACATAAAGGTGCCATCCGGGGGAGGGGTATAAGGGGGACACCCCTTAGACCCCTCCCCTTTGAGAAATTTTTGTTAATTTAAAGTTGATTAGACGCAAAATGGTGCTCTCTTTGGAATATTTTTAGAACTGATCTTATATGACTGGAAATTGTCCATACTTAGGGAATTCTAATCTTTGGTTAGGTGAAAGAGTAGACTATGCTATGCCTGGCTATGTGCCTGAGCCCCCTTCCTCTTTTTTGGCTACTTTACTGCCTTCTGTTCGAGATTGTATTTAACGCCAAAATACGTGCGTCTATGACTATTATCCCAATTTTGCCTTGCTCAATTTTGCATTACAGAAGGGCATCTAAGGCTTGCAGATACCTGTATAGGATCAATTACATAAAATGGGTTAATGGCATGATGCTAACAGTGTTCTACCTAGGATTTTTCTGACGGGTTGCCATGCAGTATGTTGTTTCATCATCGGCCCAGGGAAGGGATCGAAAGGGAGGGGTGCCCCCTCCCCTTTGAAAATTTTTGAAAAATTAGGTGTCCTTACATGCAATCTGATGCTACCTTTGAAGTAAAATTTTGTTACTAATACCTACGTATTTTAGGTACTAAAAAACCCCGGCATCAGTGAGGGAGCCCATGGCCCAGTGGCCTAAATACGCCACTGGATGCTTATTACTTGACATCAAAATGATAATATAGAGTATGATGCTGAGCACTTTACAACTGCCGTATTTTTACTAATTTTGAACGAAAATTTAGACGAACAGCTTCCAGCAATAGGGTATGGGCGGGAGGGAGAGGTGCAGAGAGGGGATATTAGAGCTCCCTAATAGGTATCAAAAGGGTTGAAGGACTAACAAACGTTTTTTTTTTTCTTAGGTGTATTAACAATCACCATCCATTCCGATAATGGCTGCGCGCGAAGCTCTCGGTAAATATTTCTGAAAAATGTATTACGGTAAATACGCACTTTCAAGTCCCAACCTTCCACATCCTGCTACAAATTAGATTGAAAGATACCATATTGATGCAACGTCCCTACAGATGTTTGGAGATGCATCTCTGCTTCTGAAATTGTTGTGATCAGAAAAGTGACCTAAATCTACATATTTTCACAACATTCCTTCTCATCATTGACCGTCAGGGTTGGGAAGTAACGAGTTACATATGCATTCCAGTAACCGAGCACGGGTATGACTGCCCCTAGTCAAACGAGACGAGTGCTAGGGATCCATGTACCCTTTTAACAGACCAACGACAAAGGGAGTGTGATGTACCAAAATATTCTTCCAATGCCTGCGTATATATTCGACTGGTTACCGAAGAGAATCACACCACTCATCTTTTAGTAAGATACACATTATGCAGCGATGCACATGCAGAACTGCTGAACTTAAAAATTCTCGAAACTGGTTATCAGGGTAAAACCAGTATACCCCTCCATTGGGGAGGGGGGAGGTCTAGGGGAAACTCAATAGTAGGAAACAAAGGGTGACTGTGAAAGCTCTGGGGTACCTACAAAACTGTATGAGTTAGAATAAAACATTTAACCAGCGCTGATTGAGTAATAATGAAGTAATAATGAGACAGTGTGTATGATAGATGCGCGAGTAATACGATAAAAAAGTAAGCTCATATTATACAATGCAAAAGTATTCCAGTATAATAAAATCATTGCCATATTGTGGTAAGTTTGACAATTATTGGTAAAATTTTTGGAACAACTCTGCTTCACCCTTTAGTTTGTGTATGGGAAGGGTACTCCCGTCTCCCGCTATGTGCCCCTGATTCTGGGCATGTACAAAGGGTTAGGAAAATGTTTCTATACCAGGTGCGGCGTTTTGCTTTAGTATTGCCGACGATTTAGTTGAGTTGATTTCTGGAATATAATGAGTGGGTAACTCGGATGCTGCTACATCTCCAACTGATGAATGTGCAGATTCGAAGGCGTTTGAATCTGCTCCAACTTGCCGGAGACAGTCTCTGCATGCGACAAGTCGGTAATTAGTTTTGGGGCAGGTCACACATGCTACTATAATTAGTCTTGGACAGGGAACTCCGCCTTCCTGACCTTAGTGAGTGGGCTGGTTTGCAGACTCATGACGAATCTGTTGCACGTGTAGCCGCAGCTTTACACTTTTCTCTTCTGTCACGATAAGGTTGATAATCTGGTACGGTATGTATCAAAAGAGTAAAGAAATATAAGCCCTCTAAGATGAAGGATGAAGGCCTAAAAAGTGGTGTCGTTTTAACTCGACATGTGCAGTGGTACTCAGCGCAGGGAACTCTGTTTGCTCAACTTCTCTTTGAGGCTTCCCAAACCTTAGAGATATGAATGACTACTTAATATTTTGTACAGTTAGCTGCGTTGACAAGTGGGTGCATGAAACCATCCAGTTCAAATAGCTGGTGATAGCTTTAATGTAACTTTAGACTATTTTACTTTTTGCCTCTGTGTGGAACAGAGGACCTCTCAAACCTTCATTGCTCCTTCAAGATACCCATGTCAGCACAATTTGGATAGTTGATTACAAAGGCGTGGTACCACGGTTTTCATGACAGGGGAAGGCAAGCTCCCCGACAATGGAGGGGGCAGCTACCCTAAGCCCCAACAAAGGCGATGGGCTGCGGGAAGGGTGGTGAATGCAATTTTTCGGCGCCGAAAATTTAGGGTTTTTACTAAACTTATGAAGAAAACTTGAAAATTTCGGGTTGGTTTTTTTTTCGAAAATTTCAGCAACAATTTGGGCTTTCTTTCAGAAAATTTGAAAATTTGAGTTTTTATCGAAGAATGCTCTCCTTGAGTGTATAATCAAATAATCCGTGGCGGGGACTGGTCGTCTTTGGGGATTACATGCTTTATTGCACCAATTAAGGATACTCGAAGAAATTCGAAAATTTCCCCAGCGGGGGACGTGGCCCTGCCCCACTTGGTGTCATCCCGGTCATCACAATTGGTAAAAAACTTTTTTTTTGTTTTTCTTTTGCACCCCATGCACACCTAATTTTATTTCGTCTAGTTTGACAAGGTACGTGAGAGCAGGGAGGTGTTATTAGGAGTTCTGACTGAATCTTAAATTTTTAAAATCCCATTAAATTCAGTTTATCCTGAGGAGAAAATCCCTTTAATGAATGAACATGTGATTTAAGAGCATTCGATCCTCTCAGCCAATTTTGCCTTACCTCATTCACACTCACTCTGTTAATCTTACAAAAGGATTCCTTTGAAAAATGCTTTGATGCCCAACTAGTTGCCGATGTTCAAGTTAGACTCACTGTTTTAAAGCTCAAAACGACTGTTCATCGCTACGAAGCGAAGAGATGCCAGCAATAATCTAACACTACCGCTGTAAGCTAATGAGCAAAAGTTGTTCAAGACTAACTTTGCTGTTATATTTTAATTTGCCCATTCTTTCGTAAGATGCAGAATTTGTACTCATGTACGTAACACATGTAAAAGAGAAACAAAGTTACTATTTATTACTAGCGTCTAAATCCACAAATTAATTCTTGACTTGAGCGACTGGCAGTGTTAAGGAAATAGTAACAACACATAATGCTTTCTTCAAGATGTAGCAGACGACGTTAGCCATTTGTGTTCAATTCCACATACCTTTTAAGCTTATGGAATGTACACGAAAACACAATAAAGTGATTATAGTCTGCTTCAAAGAAAACTTTTAGTTGTAACTCTTTCTAATAACACCTCCCTGGTGAGAGGTAGTGCTTAGGACCTGCTCACATCAATGATCTTTAGCAATTTTGCGCATGCTCAAGCACAGCAAGGTTACAATGGTAAGAGAGCAAATTTACGTACATAAACGATGTCAATGTTTGATCCACCTGTCTACACTAATTGGATAAACAATTTGTTTTTCGAATAAAGGGCACTTATATTACAATCCTTCAACGCAAGAATTAGCTGTGCCTACTACATTATTTGAAAGCATCCCACCCCGTCGTCTGTCATTTACTGAAGCTCCCTTGTCTCACAAGCATGGTCAGTAGTCGTGTCTTCACCATGAAGTGTGTCTCACGTTTCCTCTGTTTACTTTTAATATCGCTTTTTATGCGCAATTCTGGCAGCTTCAGATTGCATGATCCTGAAACAAAAGAGAACGTTGATACTCTCAGCATTGGCAACAAACCTAACAGCCCGACAGGACAGGGTACTGACGAACGATCGAGATACGAGTCGCCACCGGCGTTCTTAAGAGATTTGTACAACCTTTTCCAATCCGAAAAATCCGTCGGAGAGAATGGGGTCGACTTCGTAGCAGAACCTTCTCAAAGCATATCAAGTTAGTATTTTTTAACTTGTATATATCTTAAGAGAGATCTTGGTTAATACGATTTATAATCAGGGTAGATTTCTTTTTGACAGTATAGAGGAATGAAGTGCAAAGGGCCACGTAGGTTCGCACCTGAAGGTTTGCAAAAGAATGTTTGCTAATATGTTGCGTAGACTGATAAAAATGGCACTTTCCACTCAAACCTTGCGAGCTTCTTCTAAACTTTCTTCTCGGAGATCTCACGTCTTAAAACATTACTTCGAAAAAGAGTACAAAACAAAAATCTTCTGTAAAGTAAAAACAGGACCAAGCGCTACCTTATTAGCCTAAGATGCAAACGATCAGATCGTTGGAATGTTTGAAGCCTGAGCATACTGAAGGGTCGGCAGAGACTTTTTCTTTATTAAAATGTGAATTACCATTTCGTTTCATCAAAGGTTTTTATTTTAATTTGGGCAGCATTGATAACAAACACAACGGTACGAGTGTTCAAAAATTTATCCAGGCTTCATATCTTGAGATACCGTGTTTACAAAGTTTACCGAGTTTGACCACCACTGCCAGTGACCGTAGATGATCCACTAAAAACAATATTGTTCTTCCTCTTACCATGGGACATCCACATACTAAGTATAAAGTATAAAATCTATCCAAGCTTCCTACTTTGCTGAGCGTCACAAACACACGCCTACATACATACAACACACACACATACACACGCCGACATGACTGCATAGGTTTTTCTTATCATCGAAACCAATGAAAACTCTCAGAAAACAACATATTTTGGTAACATTCAAACAAAGATAAACATACGTTGACTAGTGCAAGAGAATGCAGCTGAGATTTCCACTCATATTCATTTGAAGGATGCTTAGCCTATATATGCTTCTACACACTGTCAGAGAGCATGAAAAGGAGTGCATTAGTAACTCCCAACTTAGCAACTTGCATCTCCTCCAGTAACTGTGTAACTGAGCTCCTTGAAGAGACACAAACCTATTTTACTGCCTAAGGCCGTGCCCTGGTGAGCATACAACTTACAATCCTATAATGTGTAATCTAAACACTCTCTCTGCATTGTGTGGGGTGGTTGAGCTACTCTGCATCTCTTGAATTTTCAAATTTTGATGTCAATCAAAGAGCAGACACCAACTGAGAATTTTGATACGCCACACGAAAAATATACTTTGGGGTGATGACTATATGTCTCTAGGACATTGAACAACGTTTACCTGAATTACTGATAAATGTATCTTTGACAAAGTTTTCATTTTTAATATTGAATATTGTTGACAGTATGTTCAATTAGTAAAATATGGATACAGCCAAATGTATAGTTGTAAAATACTGTTTTGTTCAACAAAGTGTAGCCTACATACTCGTTAAACTACATTTTTACAAATAATGTGTTCTTAAAATTTGTTTTAAAAATACATCCGTCAAAATATATCTTCTATTTTAAATGTACAGTTGTTAACATATAATTTTTAATAATATATATATAGCCTATATATAGCCTATATATATAGCCTATATATAGCCTATATATATGTATATATATATATATATGTTAAACTTAACCTTTACAGAATACGAAACATGTTTATCATTCAGGTAATTAATATTAATGGAAATATATCTTCTGTTAAAAGTGTTTATTTGTGAAAATATGTTAAATTAATGCCAGGTTCGCCCTTTTATCCTTTGTTAAAACCCTTGAGGTTTGCTAAATATAGAGGAAACTTATTATTGAAGAAATTTGCAGCCTACGAGTATTAAAAAGTTAACTAGAATCAACGGGTGTATGTTTTGATAAACTAATTTGCACCTCATTGAAACACTTTTGCATAGTTGCGATACTTATGACTGTAGTTCGATACTTATGACTGTCATATAAGCAACTGTCCAAATCTGCAGACACCTTATTGAAACTTGGCTAAACTGAATGCAACTTTTTGATCACGGACAGAAATATACTGACATTGGCAAAGTAAGTGATGCCTTGTGTGTAACGAATCGAGAAACTACTCTTGGTGATAACCTGTCGTAAATATTTCGCAATCAATTTAGTAAATAAGGTTTTACGGCTCAGTTTCTAACCAAATGGTTTAAGTCGGGCCGACTACGGCCTTTTTTCTAGTTGTGGCTCACTGACTTGTTTTCCCTACTCCATTGCTTATGCTGAGCACCAAGCACAATGGCAGTAGGTTCCATTCTTTAAGTTTTGGTATGGCCTGGCCAGGATTCGAACCCCCGACTTTCCGGCTGCAATTCGGATGCTCTAACCACTGGACCATGCAGTCGGTGTATTTTACGCAATCAAAGACTCCACTCCGAGTCAAAAGGTTAGTTGTAAATGACTCGAATGGACCACAAAAAAGAATAACTTGTAAGCAAGGGTGAAATTAATCGGGAGCAAGGCGGCGTTTGTCTCCCCATTTCTGTTAAACACACAAAAGAATGCAACCAGGCGCCGCTATTTTGTCGAAAGCAGCACCCGTCAACTGGCCCTGCTATCCATAGTGCGTCTACTGTAAAATGTAAGGTCAATGGAGTTTTTTGTTACTGTCTCCTGGTAAACCTAAAGTGGCCCCTGGTCCCACAAAAAAAGGGAACTAGGGGACACCTGTTGACTTAAAGTAGCCCCTGGTTCAGCCAGTTGCTTGTAAGTGAATTTTATTGTCTTTATTAGTGCAGTTTTATTTGGCGAACTAATTGGATTGGAGAGCAGGCCTGGGTACCAAACTAATATTGTGAGCTATGGTGAAAAAGTTGCAATTTATCGCCGGGCCGCAAAGGTCCCAGTTCGGGGCGGCATGACTACAAAATTTAGCTCCGGTGTCTACACAGTATTTCAATCTTGTTGAGGGATACCTTCAGATTTGAAGCCGAATTAATCGTTTTCCAACTGATGTCTTGAACACATTTAGGTGAAGTAAGTTAGCTAAGTTATTATGCAAGGTGTCACGACAGCATGAAAGAGGTCATGAAAACTCAAAGGCATAAATTCGTTACTTTCTCTTTCTTATGCAGATGTCGAAAATGATACTTACGTGCGTTTCCTCATCTACGGCGAGAAATTTTCATCACGTCAACAATTTTATCTTGTATTTACCCAGAACCAACCAGTAGGGGATAAACTCTACCCACACGGGACCACCTACAACGAAGACGGGGAAAGGTCAGAAGAACTAGTAGTAGAATTAGCAGACGAAGTTAACTTTACCAATGACTTCGAAGTACGTGAAAAGTACGTCAAACAGGTGGGATCCCACATTGGCAAGTACTTAGTATTTAACGCAACTGAGATTATATCATACACTTACACCAGGGCTGGAAACGGAAGTCAACTGGTGATCAAAGCGTCTGCGTATCTGGGAAACCATAGTGTCGATGTCACGGACTTTATCGTGACCACTCCAGGGAACGCCAAAAGTCCCCTCCTAGTTGCTTTTGATAATCCTAATTTGGAATCCTATATAAGATTCCTCACTCACGGAGAAAAATACGGACACACGCCGAACAGCCATGATGACGGGCTAGCCACCCCTATTAAACGTCCCAAGAGGGAAAGCAATGACGACTGCCGCCTGCGCGACTGGTATATTAGTTTTAATCATATCCATTGGAGAGAGCTTGTTTATGTGCCGGTAGGTTACAATGCTAACTTTTGCCACGGTTCCTGTCACTTTGGTTCCCTGCTTACCGTGTTGAACGATACTTTGCCGGTGAGCAACCACGCACTCGTCAGAAGTCTATTTCGCCATCAGATGCGCCAGTCAAATCGCCATGGCCCACACGAGCTGCCACCCCATTCTTGTTGTGTTCCTATACAGTTTGAACCGTTGACTATGCTGTACCTTGAAATGTCAGAGCCGACGACTTACTACGTTTTAAAAAGCGTCCCAAATATGGTAGCAACACAATGTGGATGTGTTTGACCTTATATCGCCCATATATCTTCAAGTTTGCTTTAGCATTTCCTTTTATTCTCATAAAGTGGGACATTTACTTGAGCCCGTGGGGCTCTAATATTGAATATTTTGTAATCAATATGAATTATATCTAACACATATTACTTTGTAATGCTAATCAAATTTGCTGTTATATACCAAATCGTGTTCCATTTTGTTGAAGCAATCTCTAATCGGGTAGATCTTTGATCAACATCATAAAGGGTGGTAGTAGTAGAGGCACGAGGTTGATTAGAAGAGGACTATGCTACTGCTGTCTGCAGGTTTGCACACTTATCAACATTCCTTTCATTTCCTTCTGTTTTTCCATGATAATCTTCTCAATGAAATCTTTTTTTTTTCTAAAACGGAAAGCTTTCGAGGTGTCGTCCTGTCTACTTTTGAAATTTTGTAAGTAAGTCGGTAAGCATTACACGGGCAATGAAGCTTTAATACTGAAGTCCACGGAACCATAATTTGTCGCTTTGTCGTGCTTAAAGAAAAGGAAATCTAACAATTTTGTGACATTTTTCTGTCAAATTTAAGGCCAGAATCTTTGTACAAGAAAAAGTGCCCATCTGCCTTCATCGTATACTCGATATTAAAAAGAGAATCCTCACCACATTCGGTAGCGACACAGCCCGAGTCGAAAGAATGTTAAAGGTCTGGTGACATGCCACCAGAAAGGGCTGTTTCACTTGTCAGTTAAAGAATTGATTCCTCCAACAAAAAGATCCGTTGGAATTATTTCAATATCTTTTACCGTTCTCAAAATACACGTCTTCAAAGTTCAATGGTTTCTGAAGAAACTCATTGCCTATGCAAAAATAATGATGTAGAGTGTTGCACAGAGTTAAGATTTCTTTTGTTTACTCTGTAGGAATTATCTCCTAATTACTGATCAGATAGTTTACAGTTTGGTGAGTGATATCAATATTTCTCAAGGAAACAATTTTTACTTTCAAAATAAACCCCTCAGGTGATAACAATGCTTCCAGTGTCCTTGAAATTAAGGTTGAAAAAAGGTCAACATAAGCCATTAATGGTATGTTCATCTTTCGATGTCACATATTTGCATATTTAGCACATGTTTATTCATGATACAAGTGTGAAATAGAGATTACCCTGTAAAATTGGCCAATATTTGATAGATTTTAATGGGAATTGCAGCCATTTTCTGGATTTTTAATGCTTTTTACAGCGGACATCAAACTATGTATTGTTCATGTCACCAGACCTTTAATGTAGGGCCAAAATAGTTTAAGCAGGCCTGTGCAATTAAAGGTCATAATAGCACCACTATGTTTTCATTTTTCATCTTTCATCTAGTTTCTTTTTTTCAGGTTTCCATCAACCATACTGTAATTTTTTTCTTTTCTATTAATTACTGATGTCAGTTTCATGTTGCTGGTGGATTGCAAGCAGAATTAAAGGTAGACTAATTCGTTGTGACGACAGCGTAAGCGCATCTTCTCAACTCTTTTGCCAATCAGCCATGGTATCATTTGTTTTTAAACATGAATGAGTCCATAAACTGAAAATAAAACGAGACAAAACAGAACGGTTAGGAATTTGACAATTTTGCCATTTACACATGTTAAAGACAAAAAAGTGTTAAGAAAATGATTCAATTCCTAGACACTGTTTTTTACAATGCAGCTTTGTTTAGCCTTCAAAATCTGTTTGTCTCAGTAACACGGTAGTAATATCGAAGCATTGACCACATTGTTCAGTAAACTATAAAAAGTTCAAATGTCGCGGAAGATAGCCATCTCCAGTTTTCAATTTTTTCTTCGGAGTTTGGGGACGGATGTTCACCTAATACATTCAGCAAAAGATGTCGTTTTTTGCGGGGATCCAGTAATTTTCAAGAGAGGCTTCATGGACGAAGGACACAACGAGCCTAAAGTACAAGTTTTTACGCCCTGGGATCCAGGGCCCTCAAAAGTAAGGTTTCCTGGTGGAATTCAAGGGTGATGTTAGTGAGAGCGCAAATCAGAAAGCCCAGGAGCTCTCTATTAAATGATTAGAGTAGATGGAATCTGTTCGTTACTAACGAACGTGTCATTTCATCTCAGATTTGGCAAATGCGACAGGCGCAATCAGGAAATTTCCCAGGGAAAAGGGCCCAAGATGGGTAAACTCACGTACACCGAATGTGTCCGGGAGCTCGAGTTTGCAACCGCGGAATCTAGGGGCCCCATTTTAGGGCATCTGCCGGGATGCAGGATCGGAACCTCGGTGGGGGTAATCCTCACACTATTCCATATTGAGAACGCAGAAAAATCGGCTCCGCTCCCTCTGCTGATGAAGGTGTTTTTTCACAGGCGTAGGAAGCTGTTCGAGACTGCGCAGGGGGGGGGGGGGCTAAACCTTGTTTCGGATCGCCGTCCAAGGGAAGGGGTCTAAGGGGAGGGGTGTCCCGTCCCCTTTGGAAATTTTTTGGATAGTGGAGGGTCCTTAGATACAATTTTGTGCATCACTTTGGACAAATGTTAAGGTAAATTAATGCAAATTTTTGAAATTCCTTACTGAAGTAACAAATAGGGGTCCCTTTGGAAAATGTTTTGATATTTAACGGTCCTTAGATGCAATTTGGTGTATCATTTTGGACAAACGTTAAGGTACATTACTGCAAACATTTGACACTTCTTACAGAAGTGACGAATAAGGGTTCCCATTGGATTTTTTTTTTTTGGGGGGGGGGGAAATTTGAGGGTCCTTAGATGCAATGTGGTGCATCATTTTGGACAAATGATAAGGTAAATTACTGCAAAGTTTTTACATTCCTTACAGAAGAGACAAATAATTGGGGTTTTCGTCCTTGGAAAGTGGGGGGCTAAGGCATACTTCCGCCCCTCCACAAATTTCGATGGGCCACCACCCCCACCACTTCCTATGCTCTTGTTTTTTTTTTATTATTATTCATAGCTTATGAAATTCGATGTTAATGACTCGGCACAGGTTATCGTAAGAAACCTGGTAAGGTCCGAGGGCGAGTCTCAGATTATTCCAAAATATGGATGAGAACAATGTAGGCTATGAAGTGCGAAATGTACATCATGTTTTCTGACAACTGTTTGTGCCATTTTTGTCATAAGCTTAATTGGGGTGGGGTGTAGACGGCGAAAATACGCGCGAAATTTTCCATTCAAGACATGTCTTTCATGATTAAAACTTGCATCCAGGCAACCCTATATGAGACACTTTAACTTACTACCGAAAATGGGTCTACCAGGATGATAAGTCTGATTATCAATGCTTTGAATCTGCTGAGTAAAAAAAGGACAAGGGTCCTACAGAGAGAAAAAAACATTCCTTTCAACTCTGATAAAAGTTTGCATGATTGAAGGATTGTGTGCTGTACAAGTAGCCAGGATTTCATCTTGAGGGGCGGATGAAATGATGACTGATCGCCATCCTGGGGGAGGGGTCTAAAGGGAGGGGGTGTCCCCCTCCCCTTTGGAAAATTTTGGCATACGCAGGGTGGGCTAGATGCAAAATGGTGCTACATTTGATGCTAGATTTGAATTGAATACATCTCCAGGAATTCCTATTTTTTATGTAATGGTTTTTATTTTTCATCTGAAATCTTCCTGAGAAATTTTTGCCATCCTCCCAGCCTAGGCCCTTAAGTCGCGTACAGTGTTTTAGCTAGGACGTTTTCTCAATGCGACATTTATTGATTTGAGGCGTGGGGGAGGGGTCTAAGCGGAAGGGATCTAAGGGGAGGGGGTGTCCCCATCCCCCTTCGGAAAATTTTTGGAATTGAAAGGTGCCTAGATCGCAAATGGTGCAATATTTGAGTGGATTTCTGCCCTAATGAGGAGCGCGGCCGGCGCCACGGGCGTTCTGCACGGAATCAGTCTACATTCTGATCTTCGAGATGAAAGTAGGGCAGTGGCGCTCGAAAGTTACAATGAGGGCTTGTGAATAAGCAAGTCCTGTCGCAATAAAAGCAGACAAATATGATATGCTGGCAGCAAGGAACTGGCAAAATTATTCTGGTGAGGCTGATTCTGTCAAAATTTACACCCGCGTAAAATTTGCTTGTTAGATTTTTGTGCGACATTTGTCGCCGTTTATGTGTCATTGTCGCACAAAAAGGGGCTGGTCACGTAATGCTCGCAGCGTCTTTAATTTGTCAAAAGGGCTTAAATTTATATAGGATATATATATATATATATATATATATGAATCAGAAATGTCTTGCGTAAAGGAGCGCTTTGTGCATGATACGCATGGTGTCAAGGGGCCTGCGTTGAATCCATACCTTGTTGCCTTCCTGGGCTTTACTTCCCTCTCCCCACCCCTTGATAGTCTCCAGGGGCGCTACCACTGCCACCCTCTCTCTCATCCCTCTTCTTCTTCCCTTTTTTTCCTTTTTTCCCTCATTTTAAGGGGGGGGGGGCGCCCGCCTTAATCCCCCTGGCTACACCACTGGTGCTGTACTCTGCCGAGCTGATGGTATGACATCACTTACTTCTCTTGCCAGTTTACTGAAGCATCTAACCGACTAGAGATATTGATCATTTCTATGGGCCCCTTGTACAACCGTTTTACCAAGTTGAGTTTTGTTCCCTAGCAGACTGATTGCTTAAGTTGGACTAGACAACTGTGCTTACACATGTACAATTTATGAATCCCATGTTGCCACAACTTATCCCAACGGCGCTGGATAATTCAAATGATACAATAAAGGCAAGTCATTAACACAATGTCCAACCAGGGAGGTGTTAGGTCTCCCTGATTCAATTCAGTACAATTCAATTGATGGGCTCATGGACAAGTCCTTGTGGGCAATTCCTACTGGATGACTACCTTCCAGACAATTTCTGCCATTGACAAATCCTGCTCAAATAATTCTGACTATTTGGGGATGGGGCAGGGTGGGGCTGAGAGTGGGGCTGGGGGATAATAACAAAATTATCAAGGTTGGTTATTGTACAGGTATAGGAGGGATCTCAGGGGTAGTTGTCCAGATGGAGATGTCCAAAAGGTGTTAGTCTAGGTGGGAATTGTCCAAGGGGGAGGGGGGGTTAGCAGTCACAAAATTGATGACAATGGAATGATGTCATGAGGGTTAAAGATTAACTGCTGCATGGGGTTGATAAAACATGTCTCTGACCAAGTAGTATGTGATTTAAAAAAACAACATCATTGAATGCACAAGCATTCCTTCTCCACAAACCAAACAAGCAATAAAACTTCAATGGAAATAATGATAATACATAGTTAAGGTTTATGTTTGACAAAATCTTTATTAAATTTTCAACTTTTTAACCAAATCCTGCAATAATTCCAAGGATGTCCCAATCCTTATGTTTACCTCTTACAGTATATATGCAACTTAAAAGAAATTAGAGCACACCTGGAAGGTATTTGCAACTTGAGATAAAAGATTTCAATACCTTTCATGATGCTAATGTACAGAAAAATTTCCACAGATAACCAAAGTTGCACAAGTGAGTAAATTAGTTTCACTATAAATCAGTCATAAAGAGAAGAATGGCATGGGGCTAATAATGGGTAAGAATATAAAGGAAGCAGTTGTTTTCATGACTTCCCTATAAGTAATAACATCAAGGTTTAAAGGGGCTCATTGAGTTGATATTGATTATTTTTGGGACAAGTTTGAAGGAAATCATTGCATGACAATGCTTCTAATTAGCCTCATTAGTCATGTTTCACT
>WURT03026916.1:0-15498 GCA_009936505.3 Holothuria glaberrima | reverse complement strand
AAGAGTGCAAAACGAGTGAGTATTTTGATTCATTTTTCCAAATCTGTGTTAGTGCAGTGTTCGTAATAAATAACTATAGATATGCAAAATCTTGATAAGGTAGGTAAATGCTGTAAATATTGTAAATACGATTTTACACGGGTGGGCCAGTGGGCTCGCCTTTCAATAAAAGAAAAAAAAAAAAACAGAGCGTTGCACTCTCACTCTAGAGATGAGAGGTTCGGTCCCCATCGCTGCATAGATATAATGAATTTCTTTAAGTTTCCCTTAAGTTTTGGATTCGCTAGTGTGAGTGCGGAATTCTGGTTTTTTTCATGAGGAAGACGCTTACAGCCCATGAGGTTATCACTAGTTCGACGATCGCGAGTTTGGGCTTAGCTATTACAGAGTGAACCTCCTGGCTAAATCCACACATAAAAAAACCGTATTTAATTCCCCTTATTTTCAAACCATGCAGTTTCATTTTTTGTCACCCATATTTTATAGCCAAAGGGTGTTTTCTTATTTTTATTTATTTTTGAAGGCATGGGGTAAGGGAGTTTTCTCAATACCATTATGTGCCAGCAGGGCACTCCCTGTGCAAAGGGCGATGAGTCGAAAAAGATTGGGATGCACTGGTGCACACTAACTATGGACGCGTCGTGTAATTGTAATAAGGTGCGTGCCTTGCAAGGTGTAATATGTGGGTTTGAATGATTGATTCATTTATACTACTGCTACATTACAGCTGTCCTCTTACCTTTCATGGACCCCTGAGTGTCTTTTCAGTATCCGTCGCATTAGCTGCACAATGCAATCTCGAATAAATGAAGGAGAAGTTTGCAATCTACTGTTACTTTATTTCGTGGTGAGAAGTTCATACGACACTCAGCGACAACATTGTAACTTGATGTCATCAAGTAACATATGTTCAAGTCAAGTCAAGTCGCAAGTCATTTGTCTTCAACTCAAGTCGCAAGTCATTTGTCTTCAAGTCAAGTCAAGTCGCAAGTCATGAAAAAGTGCGACTTGAGTCGGAATCGAGTCCAAGTCAGTGTCTCGAGTCAACTTTCTGCCTAACAGTAACAGATTTACTGTTAAACCAACAGCATTGTGTGCGAGAGGTCGCGGGTTCGAGTCCTGTTTGAGGCTAAGTTTTCCATTCATTTCTAACATCCTCTTTCAGTATAAGGCAAGTGCCTATGTTTGAGGAAAATGGCCTAAGGTCTTTGAGCGACTATTTAATACAGCGTTGACTGACTCATTCATATAAATTCGCTACGTCTATCTACCTATACTATACATAAATAAATAAATATATATATATATATATATATAGAAACTGAAGGATGAGAATGGTTGGTAGCGGATACAGTCGCATAATTTTGAAACCTGTAGAATTGACATCTAACATTGACAACCTTGGCCTTATTATGAAAGGTGATACTACGAATGATGGAAAAACTGTGCTTCGTGCTGGATTCGAACCAACAACCAGCCGCTCTACGTGCGACTTGCTCTACAGACTGAGCTAACGAACACCAATACTTCCTTACATTCCTTCCTAACAAATTTGCCGAAAATACATCGCCTTCTGTCATTTCTCTCACAAACTCATTTGCAACATGCACAGCTTTTCTGATTTGCACACTTGAGATTTCAACATGGATTTATAACCAGCCAGAGTCCTGGCCCCTAACTCAGGCTTAGCTTAAAACTACTGCCAAGGGTAGTCTGACTGTATTTCTTCTGCAAGCATAGGTAGGAATATGCGAAACGCCTATCTCTACTGCCAATTTCAAGGTTGTCTGATCAATCGAATTGACTTTCTTTGTTTTGTTTCTTGCCGGTTACTAGATTGAATGATAGGTGATATAATTTTTAGAATCATATTCATCACTTTTAATTCTTTGTCTTTCACTTTTTGGACGTTTTCATTGTGTTAAAAAACAAGAAAGCCCAAAGGCTTAGGGATTTCTTGCCGAAAGAGAGATGCTTTGTTACACAGAGGTTCATCCTGCAAATTTATACTTCTTGACTACATCATTTTAAATGATGCGTTCACAATTTGACCCCTGCTGACCTCACATAAACTTGAACCTAGACTTCACCTATTGAAAAATTGAAAAAAAAAAACATGTCTTAGAAGGATTTGTCTGTGCTTGCTCCCTTGTAATGACATGTTTACTAAGTTCAGCTTTTGAACTTTGGTGACCTCAAATGACTTGTGACCTTTACCAAAAACAAAAGGGTTCCTCCTCTCAACATGACAAATCATATTCTAAGTATGAATTGTTTCTGCCTTTCCTATCTTCATGTAGATAACATTTTAAGTTTCTGACCTTTGGTGACCTCCAATGACCTTTGAACTTCACCAGAACAATAAGATTCTTCCTATCAACATGACAAATCTATTAACAAAATTAAACATGTCTGTTATTGCTATCTTCAGATATCGTGTTTACAAGCCATTTACAAGGCTTTTGCAGTTTAACCTCCAGTGACCTCAAATGACCTTTGACCACCACCAAAGACGCAAAGGGTCCTTTTTTCATCATGCCAACTCTAAATAAGGAAAGTGTCCATCATTGCTATCTTGAGATATTGGGTTTACAAGGTTTTTGGTTTTCGTCCTCTGGTGACCTTAAATGACCTTTGACGTCCACCACAAACAATAGTCTTATTCCTCACATCATGAAAAATCTATATACCAAATATGAAAAGTGTCGGTCATTGCTAACTTAAGATATCGTGTTTACAAACCATTTACAAGGTTTCGCGGTTTACCTCCTGTGACCTCAAATGACTTTTTAACCTCTACCAAAATACAATAAGATTTTTCCACACATGGTATACAGAAGGGGCGAGATGGCTTCCGAGAGGACGAAAAAGTGTAGGGGGCGAATACGCTTAAATGCATTAAGACAAATGGTAATATTTTTTCAAGCTGCGTAAGTACACCATAACTGTATAAAGACTGACAGCTGATGTAATGAATTTGTGAGGAGGTGACGTCTTAATACACTTTCAACAAGACAGTGACTCACAAAATGTTTCAATAACTTTATTTACACTCTTGCTTAGCATTCCTACTACAAGCATTTTCAGAGTTTTGTAGAGAAATTTTGTTAAAAGTTTGGATGTTTTAAAAATTTCCATACCAGAATTGAAAATATAAATATATAACTTGGATCCAAAAGAGAATCTATACAGATTCCCTGACCTACCTTGAAAAATGTTTATAGAAATGGCCCTTTTTCAAACTGCAATCTTGGAATATTACCTAGCCGATCTATAACTTTCCATAAAAGGTGTTCAAACTCTTCAATAATTTTGAACAAACTTTTTGTGTAGGATTCTGTAAAGGTTTTGCTGGAGAATATTTGAAGCACCAATGAAACTTTCAAAGCATGAACGATAACCTCACTAACCATATAGGTCTTTACGAAAGGTGCAATTCAAGAGGCTGTTAATTACTCTTTTCTCAAGGATTAATTACAGGTACAAGCTTGTCTCATTCCATGTAACCTATTTTGTCTCTTTGACCTATATTTGCCGTGCTGGATTAAGGCAGGACCAAAGTAACCTCCGATTAATTAACGGCATGAGTTCCAATGGGGTCACCAAAGATTTCAAGATGAAAATTTCAGAAAATGAAGTTGCTTTATTTGTGCCCTTGAAATAGCTTGAAGAAAACGGGGTTTGAATCATCTCCTCACATTAATTAGTAACATTCTCTGTTTTCTTTGTTTTTTGATTTGTTCTTTTGAACTTATTATCGGAATACGAACTTCCACAAGGAATCTGAAGTTTTTAAAATGTCCATCCCTCCCGTGCATTCGCATCATGAAAACATACGATTGTTGAGGGAAAAATTGATACGAAAGAATAAAGGACATTAAAAGAGAACTCACTATAAATAATATGGTGTAATTACATCACATAAACTTCCTTTAAGTTCAATTAAGATTTAAAAATGCCACTATTTCACTTCTGCTGATATCTTGAGGATTACAAGTCACTTCGTTTTTCTTGTGATATCAAAACTATAGTATGAACCCTTCTTTCAATGAAGATTAAATAATAACCACTTTGTCTCTGTGACATTTTTGTCAAGTTTAAAAACTAAATTTCCAATTTCATTTGCCCTGCTCCTGCTCAACCAGTACTTTGTAACTTTAAAAATTGGCAGAGGATAGTTTCTGAATGTTTGAAGAAAATATCTACCCCCTCCCAACACCCCAAACGTCAGGTTATATAACGTAGAGAAACAGTCATTCTGAACTGTATGTTCCTCATTTGGATACAGTAATGCATAGACCTACTAAGTAGAGGTCCTGATACATAATTCCATAAGTACAGTGAACTGATCCGACTTTACTGGATGTATAGATTTCACTGAATTCAGAGATTCTTCAACTTAGATGAGATAGGGCAGAATTGGCTTGGATGAGTGCATGAGTGTACGGCACAATGGAACCAGGGCAAGGGGACTAAGTTCCACAGTCGAAACAGTTGAGATATAGGAAGTCCTCGGTTATACCCGTCTATTTGAGAACAAAAGACCTTCGTTTTCGCTTTAAAATTCCCCTTCCGCATGGTTTATAAATGTATTGTCTTGTATTGCTTGAGTTTCCCTGAACAAATTCCAATGAAATCACTTTGACGGGGTTCCAATTGATGAATTGAAAGTGGATATCTTATTGTCTGCAGAACTCTGCAGGAAGTTGTTTGACTCAATCCGAAAGTTGTCAGGTTCGGAAATTGGTCCGCTTTGCTCCGTTCCCCTCTCAATCCGAGTGGGGCAGAGGTTAATGCTTCAGCACTACATGGCCTCTAACCATCCCAGCCATTAATAGGATAAGAACTAAATACTGAAGACACTCACGATTGATCCATCACATAAGGATCCTAAAAGAGGGTCTCCCAGGAACCGGATTGGCAACTGGTACATCTCTCTCTCCTTTCGATCTGACCAATAGTCGAAATAAGAGCAGGCAAATTTCATTAGTGTTCGTCTATGATCAATTAAGGAATAAATCGCATTTGGCGAACTATTATTGCTGAATAAACCGTCGAGACTCCAAATTCGACAAAATAACGGACGAGGCGAAGCCGAGTCCGTTATTTTGTCAAATGTGGAGTCGAGACGGTTTATGAGACAATAATAGTCTGCCAAATGTGGCTTATTCCTATTCTACCACCGAAAATGTGTGAAAAACTTTTTTTTTTCAAGAAGCCAAATACCTGCAATCTATTTTATACACCCCTTCCTAGCTAGCCAATGGGATTTTTCCATAAGCAGGTCCACTAATCATACCACCCAAAATTTATCACTCATGCAGTCTTTAACAAAAACTACCCATGTTCTTCCAAGGGCCGGGGATAAACTTGGGGTTTTTGACCTCTGTCTTTTGTACCCTCTCACTTTAGCAGTAGAATTATAAAGTCCAACTAACCCTCCAAGCTGAAAACTCCAGTTCACTGGACTGAACTGGACCAGTAGAACTGAACCGCTCAACTAGACTGTTCTGGAATTCGGGCATGTCCAGTTGGAAAATTAACTAGTCTATCACAGCAAGTCTTCTGAATTTATGAACACCCTTCGATTCATGACTCACTGGCGGAGAGTTATGAAGCGAAACCAAACTTAACTCCCGAAGGAGTTCTGTGCCAGGAAGGAGCTACGTCTCCAAAAAGATACGACTTTCCTGACCAACCTCTCGACCCTCATACCTCTACATCATGGGTCTGTCATACGTGGTCCCGTTCTTGACTGGCCGTAAAGAACAGATACTACAAATGATCTTAGCCAAAAGGCCGAGAAGGTTTTCATCAGGAGATCCTAAGAGGACCATTAACAATGATCTGAAGCAAGCCCAAGTCATCTAGCTTATTAGATTTCATAAAATGTATGAACAATATGAAATTGTGTCAAAACGTCTGTATTTACCCATGTAAAGATTGAAATATACTTTATAAAACAAAAATGACAAAAAGAATTCAATGAAAAGCTTTACCTGTTATAAATTGATTACTTATGTAAATTGCACACTTTGGAAATAACTTTGACAAAGGAAACCATGACAAACATTCTACCAAAGGTCTGATCTGATAAAATGCATTTTAGTACGATTATGCAAATCAGATAAAACTAGCTGAGTTCAACTGGACTTTTCTGGATGGCTCAATTGGATTTAACGGGGCCAGTTCAACTAAAATTCACTGGGCCAGATAAAGGGGACCTCCTGGACCAGTTCAATTGGACTTTACTGGACCAGTTCAGATTAAGTTTCCATGGACTTCACTGATCGACTGGTTCAATTGAACTTCATTGTACTAGGTTAACAGGACCTTCCTGAACCATGCATTTCAATTGGGTTTTACTGTAATTAGTTCAGCTGGAATAAACTGGACCAGTTCAATAGGAAGTTAGTAGTCGTGCTCGTATACGAGTACATTTTTCTGTACTCGTACTCATGGCTTTGTACTCGTACTCGTACTCGCAGTATTTGAAAATCAAGTACTCGTTCTCAGGCCTTTGTACTCGTACTCGCATCAGGCCTTTGTACTCGTACTCAGGCTCTTGCACTCCTTCTTATACTCGTACTCAGGATTTTATGCTCATACTCTTAATATTACTCATGAGTACAGATCTTTCTTTCCAGGATGTTAATATTTGTAACCTTCATTTATCCTTTTCTAATTTAATAGAACTTGTAATTATTTAAAGCTTCCTGTGCTAGTCAAGACAGATTATCTCAACAAAGTAAATTGTGCTGCTATAAGGAGCAATAACAAAGGGTTAACAGGAACCTGTCTTTGAACACACTGAAGAAAAAAACTACAGTATTAATTGCCTCGGGGTACTAAATTAGTAACATCTTATGCATTTAACTATGTTCTTTGGTCCCACTTCAAAAAGAAAACATATTTTTCCTTGGTGTAGTCTAGAACTATGCACAGTGTTTGAAATTACCTTGGATCACTATTTAATTAGTCTACAACCTCTCAAAACTTAATGACCCAGCTGATGTTACTTTGAGATGTTGGCAAATGTGCTCTTCCAATACCAAAGATTTGATACTGGATGATATGTTTGCATGTGGAGAGCATGTATTAGATCTTAGAAGCTAAAACTTAACTGACCGAGCGTTGGAATAGCCTGCTTGGATCAATCTTAAAATTTTTAAAAGTGGCAAACCTTAGTGACTTGAAGAAACAAGCCAAAATTCAAAACAAAACCTGTATAGGCTAATCAGTTTTCTTTACAGGCTAGACTCAATCTTAATCCCTTTCATTGGTAAATTCAAACCTTTGTCCCTCCACTGAATTTGAAAACTTGTTTTGTGGCAGACTACACTTTACCAAAATATTTTTCTTAAGAATCTATCTTGAAATAAAACACTTTAACAGTGGGTTTCCCTTCAGAACAAAATGCTATAGATACTACTTTTGAATTTTTCTTTACTTCCCAAATACCACTGCTCAGTATACCATAATGGCTTCTATGTGTCATTGCAAGCAGGGACCGCGGAGTCAGTTTTGAAGCGAGGGGGCTAAGTATCGAAGCGGCCCAATATGTCAGGGCCGTAGCCTTGGGGAAATCCAAAGGGAGGGGGGCAGTTCGTGACACTGTCTATAAGTAGAGCTTCAAGTGGCGTGCCTACGGATAGAAAACACGCTGGTGGACCTTTTTTTTCGCCTGGGTTTGCAGGGGTACCATCCTGGGAGAGGGTGCTGAGGGAAGAATACATGTACGGCCTTGTTTAAGTGCAAAATTGTGCTATTGTTATCAAAGGTAAGGTAAGGTAAGAGGTGCTGTCCAAGAGGAGGGGGACAATATCCTATATACTCTTTGCGAAATTTTCGTCTACGTGAGGTGGCTTGGGTGCAAAATGGTGCTACTTAGGTACCGTAAAGTTTCGTAAAGCGTTTAATTAATTATTAGTTTTGGAATCCTCATTGTTAAGTGATTTTCTTCTGTTTTGGTAAGGTGTTATGGAAGGGGATGTTGCCTGAGGGGAGGTATGACACCTCTAGTCTTTGAGAACTGTTCTTGGTCTATAAGCTTTTCTCGATCCAAAATGGTGCTATCTTTGGTAAAGTTTTGAACTCATTACATGATCTGAATTTTAATTGTTTACTGAATTTTCGGCTGCTGCATGACACTCCTACATGACTGTTGCGGGCTTCCCCCTAGCGCTGTGATTCGTCACTAGGAGAACCGCTGACGCCGTAGCGTATAGGCTTTGCAAACAAATGTTTGGTCAAAATGTCTCCCAGATGTCCATGGAGGGGAGGAATGACACGTTTTACACCTTAAAGTTGCATCTATACATTCTTTACTTAAAGATTTCGTCCTTTACACACAAATTAAGATTTCAAGAAGAGAAGTTAGATTTAATTTAAGGGGAAAGTGCAGCAACCCCAATTTTAATTTGTGTACTCGGGTATGCTATTTCATAAATGGCTATTGAGAATCATGAGACAATATGTTTCTCACTGGGTTTTGAAATTTACGTACAGAGTAACTCTTTGGTTTACCTTAAAATGTAATATTTATGTTCTAACATATTAAAGATTGTTGAGGTGAAATGAGCAGATATTTGTGAAATTTAGTTGTTGTTTCAAAATGAGTTTGCCGCAACTGCTTGTGCCCTTTAAAATTAAAGGTTTCTTTACTTACAAGCTCATTGAGTCTAGCTAATAACAAAGGTAATCATAGCCGTTTTTTCTTTAACCAGCGTATATGCTGTTCAGTGGCGTAGCCAGACTTTTCAATCTGGGGGGCAGAGGGGGCGGAGGGTATGACTGGTGGGGCAGACTTAGCTGATACTATAGCTGATACTATAGGACTTACTGAGCGGAGCGCCACCCTCGGCTGGCGCGGAGCGTACCACAAATTTTCGGCTTTACAAACCCCCAGAGTGGCCAGAAACGGCATTTCCCGAGTGTTCTAAGTAAGAATATGTTCAGCCCCCACTTCGAAAGTCTCCCCGCTTCTTGGAGCTTCTTAGATTTTTAGCCCAAAAGTAGACCAAAAACAGTCAATGACTTTCACACACAAAGTCAATGTGTCAGTGTGTTAGGGTGGATATAAATGAAAGTTGATAAATTCGACTCGAGGGAGATAGGGCTCAGACCCTCAGTTTGGTGTTGCCATTCTTGGGGTAAATATACTGGAGTTGGACGTACTCGGCAGATAAGAGTCCTGTGTGAACTTGCTCATAATCGGATTCTAGTCGTACAGTATATTTCTAGGACTGACAAAATTGCAATAGACATCATCATGTAGCCTGTAGGCACACGTATTTGGCGTGCATTAAAATTTTCTCGGGCTGTAATTTCATTTGGGGGGGGGGGGGGCCAATTGGAGGGCGAGAGTTTCAACTGGGGGCTCCCGCCCCTGCTCCCGCTGACTACGCCACTGATGATGTTGTATTCAAGCGGTGTTTCTGAGGAACAGGGCTTATTTCTCAGGAAAAGAAACTCACATAAGAACGCGTCCACGGAGGGGGTCCGGGGACCTCCCAGGGAAAATTTGGGGGAAAAAGGAGCCCTTATTGTGCAATTTATGATGTTTTGGGCCTTCAAATCACAATTTGGACAGCGACATTTTCACCATTTCAGTATTTTTTCTGAAAGGAGGAGGGCAATTTCCCGCGTGTCCCCCGCAAACTACGGCCCTGTATGTTAGAGAAAATAAAAGTGTATCATTTATCATAAGGCGGCCCACAATGTCCACGGCAGAAAAAGTGAGGGGGCTAAAGTCCCCCTAGCCCCCTTCCCCCGTCTCCGCGGTCCCTGGCAAGTTTTTAATATAAAATTTCTGCAAGTTGGGATTTGTGCAGTAGAGAATGGACTTTCTTGCAAGTATAACCCCAAGTTTATATTCCTGCTTAAGGTCCGACAAAGTGAAGAAGGCAAAGCGTTTTTATAGCAGTGGAAATAATCATAAATACACGACAGGTATTATTTCATTTACCTCTGGAATCAGTCCCCAGCATTTCATCTTGTACAAAATGCAATATTAATAGTGGTGTATAGAAATCAAATGCAATATTTGGTTGCAGTAGGTTTTCAAACAAACAAACAGTTTCAAGTTTAACGTTTGAGGGTCAGGAAGCCACTTGGCTCACCAAGGACCCTATACCAGAGTGATGAGCACCATCGAGATTCATCTTCTCTTTTCAACTAGTGCTAAGAGGTTAACGAGGTAGGCGTGTATTGATACTCCCCCCCCCCCCACCCTTATTCTTCCTTCGGGATCGCCATTTAACGTCCTCATCTGACGGACGTGAATGTATCCTCAGTCTTAAGCCACTTTTCAAAGGCTGGAAGGTTGGTGGTTTCTTGCTCTGCCCTACTGATTGACAGCTGAAGCAAACAGAGTGGACGACTTGCTGAATGGGACAACTTTCCTTCTCGGACAACCAGATACCCACCGGGATCTCATCCGGGTACCACTAGTATGCAAGGCAGTACACTCAGATCACCAGGCCAACTCCACCCTCAACCTTAAAGACAATTAAAGACAATTACAGTCGTTAAATAAAGATGGTGAAAGTATTTAAATTACCTTAAAGTCAACTGTATGTTGCTCCTGTTTTATTACTCCAGCCTATACATGTACTCAGAAATGAACTCGTACTCGTACTCGAGTAATGTTTTCTGTACTCGTACTCGTACTCATGGCTTTGGACTTGTACTCGTACTCAGAGGGTTTGAAAATCAGGTATTCGTACTCTTACTCATAGCCTTGTACTCGTAATCGTACTCGTACTCGGGAGTTTGTACTTGCACTGTAAGTCTGGACGTTAGTGTGATTAGTTCAATTGAACTTTACTAGACCATTCAATATTATGATTGGTTCAACTGCACTTTACTGGACCAGTTTAATTGGACTTTATTATTGTTAGTTCAACTGGACTGTATACTAGACCATTTCCATACGACTCAATTGTGACCAGTTCAATTGAACTTCACTGAGCCAGTTCAATTGGACTTAATCAGTTTAACTGCACTTTACTGGACCAGTTCAATTGTACTTTATAATGGTTAGTTCAGCTGGACCATACTGGACCATTTCAATACGACATCAATGTGACCAGTTCAATTGAACATTACTGGGCCCTGGGCCATTTCAATTGGAATTTATTGTGATTGGGTTTACTGGACTTTACTGGACCAGTTTAATTGCATTTAACCAGTTTAACTGTACTTTTTTGGACCAGTTCAATTGGACTTTATTATGGTTACTTTAGCTGGACTTTACTGGACCGTTTCAATACGACTTAACTTTGACCAGGACAACTGAATTTTACTGGACCAGTTCAAATGGGATTTATTGTGATTGGTACAATTGGACTTTATGGGACTAGTTCAAGTGGACTTCAAATGTTGTGTTAAGATCAACTGGACTTTGCTTGAACAGTTCAATATGACTTTATTTTAACCAGTTCAACTGGACTTAAGTGTGATTAGTTCAACTAAACTTTACTGCGTCAGTTTATTTGGATTTTAAATTCCAACTGGACTATTTACTGCACCAGTTCAATAGGCCTTGGTTTGTGATCAGTTCAACTGTACTCTACTGGTGTAGTTCAATAGACTTTTACTGTTATCTTTATAATTAACTGGACTTTCGTTGATCAGGTCAGTAGGATCTTATTGTGATCAGTCCAACTAGACTCTACTGGAACCAGTCAGTTCAACTGGATTTTATTTTGATCACTTCAATTGCATGGAATTTACAACACCAGTTCAATAGAATTTTATTTTGATCAGTTCAACTGGACTCTACAGCACCAGTTCGATACAATTTTATTGTGATCATGTCAACTGGAGTAAATACTAGGCCAGTTCAATTGGGTTTATTGTGATTAGTTTTACTGGACTTTTGTTGATCAGTGCAATATACAGGACTTCATCGTGAAAATTTTAACTGGACTTTACAGGACCAGTTCAAAAGAACTTTAATAACAGAATCATGTGATTCTCTACTATCGTTAATTGCCTTTTTCAAATTAATGCAATGTTAAGTTGAGATTTTAGAAGACTTCCGTTAGTCCAGCAAATTCAGTTGCGTTGAAAGATTCCATTGCAGTGGTTCTCGCTTTCATTAGCGGTAGTCATTTTGAACTGTTACTACACGAACAAGCACAGTTGAAGTCCAATTCAGTCCCTTAAGCAATCTCTTCATGTAATCTTGATAATAGAAAAAATCCTAATAAAATCAACTGGTTCCAGTCCAGTCCATGCAATTGAAGTCCCTTTGAGTCCCGTTAAGTCCCGTGCAAATATGAGGAAGTCCAGTTCAAGTCCAGTTCAAGTCCATTTCAAATTTAAACTGAAGTTTTTCAGTTCAGCTGGGTTTCATTATAATTAATTTTCAAGCAGTTTTCAAATATTTATTGGTCAACAAAGTAATGAAGGCTAGTTCCAATCCTAATTTTGTACTTGTTAAGTTAAAAGCCTCGTCCTTTTCAGTGCCTTTAGTGGTTAGCTTACCACACCCTCAAATTTCTTTTGCATATGTCCAACTCCATGTGGGACATTGTGTATGCGCATTTGTTTGTATTTTTTCTCTGTTTATACGACTAGGACAAAGGTCCTGCATAAACAAAATTTGTTGATGTGTCTCCCAGAAAGCAGAATTACCAATTCCTTATTTTGTCAGCCAAAAGTATGAGAATGGCCCAAAAAGTAACACTAGGTGGAATGTATGTTATTCCAATATGTATTTCCGTGCTGGTATTCATAACATATGCTAGTCATTATTCCTTATCTTTTGACGAAATGTTTCCATCACTGTTCTCAGGTCCATAAACAAACTATATTATAATCATAGGCTGTACATACCTCCTCACAAAATTATCCAATGTTTTTTTCAGGTGACATCACACTACCAGGAAAACTAAGTTAATGTAAGTACCCGGTTATGGTTTGATAATGCACAAATAAACTCACTCTCGCTCTCTGCGAACACTCAGTCTACAGTATACAACATAAATTAGTTTGCAATGTGGTTACCACAGGAATACCTAAGGTACATGGCAGTTCAATGATTGTCCACACTTGAGTATTCTTTTGTAGTGTATGCAGGCATTTGGTGTGACCTTTTGACTCTGAATTGGTATTTTGAGCTCGCTAATTTATAATGGTTTTGCTGTTGCTGGCTAAAACTGAGTATGATTCTAGCATCATGCGTTGTTGAACACGTCGTTATTATATCAGCAACTTGATCCACATTGTAGATAGCTCTAGCCAAAGAACAGTGAGCATGCCTTTTGCTATGAACATTTCTTTCTCTACTTGGCGTTCTATTTCCTGTTGCTGGATATCCCCACGACATATTGATTACACTACAGACACGTAGCCTAAATTTTCGCCATCCAGAGTATGTTGTGGAATCAACGAAGATAGACAAAGCAAACCTTCAGAGGTTCAAGTTGTTACATTTAATATAGACGCTTTAATGTACTGTAGTTTGAGAAATCTACTGAAAGAACCAGAACGTAAACAGGTAATGATATTCACCGTAACGAACGGTCTTCTTGGATAGTATTCGTAACATTTTTGTAAGTAATTCCCTAGGTTAAAGCAATGTTTTATTGCACTTAACTATGTTCTGTAGGTAGCAAACCAATTTACTGTGAACACAATACAGAGGAATCTACAGTGTGTAATAGAGCTATGGTCGGAAGCAGTGTTTTAAAGAGTAATGACTCGAGCCACTAATTTTCAAAAGGGAAATGACTGGAGCAATTGTATCATCATAATTTTCCTCATAGAAATGACTACAATGACTCGAGTCACTCTGAAAGTAGTGAATGACTCCACGCGACTGCAAAATTGAGTGACTCGTTAAAATTCTGTTAGAAAGCTACTCATGAGATCTGTCGTCCGCCATTTTAATTAGGCGGCTGATCACGTATGCCTTGATGCATTTTACTGTAAGTGGAAAAAATGTCCCCCCACCAAAAAAAGAATGCGAATTGCTCATTATTTGAAGAACTCTCATTTCACTTCCAATTGTTATGCAGCAGATTTAGAATGCTAATTATACATTTTTACAAAGTGACTATAAGCAACCGGAAAATAGGCCTATAGCACATTTTACTAGACATTCTTTGTATCTCCTCTGTGGAGCTGGTTATTGCTTGTGTGCCTTATCTCATAAAGCAACAATCTGTTTTATTACATTAAACGTTATGATTCAGCAGATTGGTGGCAGTAGCAGTACGAAGACACTCGTCATAGGCTATCCTGACTATATGATGTTTGGAATATCCCGGCACTTTCTTCTAAATGTGATCACACGCCAGTAGATAAAGCTTTTGAGTGTAAAACCTTACCTTATCGATGCATTTAAGTCAACTGTACTGAACATTTTTATGCATGACATCACATTGTGTCTCACCATGATGCATGATCTAAAATAATGCATTGAAGCAGATAGCTTAAGCTTGTAGTTTCTTTTGCCTTGAAATACACAAAAGGATATAGGCCTATTGGGTTCAAAAAAAAGAGGACAAAATTTGAGGCCGGTCTATGGCTAAGCACCGATACGCATTTTATTGCATGAGATGCACTTAATGAACTATCAATTTAGTTCCACTTATTATAAAACCTTAATTGAAACGAGTGGCGTCATGATTTGCCCGACAGGGAAGGTGGAGAGGCTAGCTTCCCCGATCGACGGCGGGGCAGCAACTCGAACCCTGGAACATTATCAAAAACGGATCAGCAAAAGTTCCTTGTCCCTCTCTGTGGGCCGAAAAATTTTGGCTTTAAATAACGAAAATCGGAAAACTTACAGCTTTACTGAAGAAAGTATGAAAAATTAGGATTCTATTGAATTTTTGTTTTTCAAAATTGTGGATTTGCATTGAAGAATGTTCCCTACTTTAGAGCAACATAAATTTAACCTGTTTATGGTCGTCTTTTGAGATAAGTCTTTATCATGCAGTGTCCACTAAGGCTCCCCGGGGAGATTGGAAAATTTCTTCAACAGAGGTTGGAGAATCCTCCTGCCCCCACCTTGCTCCTGCCCCCCACCTTGCTCTTCTCTTGCTTTGATGAGCATATAAAGTTGCAAATATAGTATCGAACAAAATTTTTGGCTGGTTTGTTCCATTTTTGTACAATATACTGTCCGGTCGATAAAGAACAACACATTTGTATTAGCATTTTCTGAATTCGTCAATATCTTTCTTAGCGTATTGATCATTGGAGCAGATCCTCAAAATGGGTATATTTCTCGTTTATCTGTTTCACTGATGATGCCACAATCAGTCGAACGTCTGACCTCTATTTTCTACCGTTATTTCGCAATCTTTACGTATCCGAGTTTAACCCGGAAGTGCTTAGTTCGGGTATTTCCTGTTTCACGAGACTCTATCACACGAACACCCAAGAAGGAATTTCTCGGCTCACTGTATATTCATATGAGCAGCTCCGGCTTCCGAACTAATGCAGGTTTATAAAAGAATATATTATTAGTCGGAAAAGCGA